>DF241626.1:0-37730 GCA_000507305.1 Breviolum minutum Mf 1.05b.01 | reverse complement strand
GTTTTTCTGTCTTCTTTGTCCGTCCGTCAGCCTGTCTCGCTGTATTTCTTTTTTCTACTGTTGCTTCTTTTCCAAGAATGGTACCTAATTACGAAACTACCTTACTATTTGCGAAAGGGAGATCTCTAATTGCGAAAAACTGTGGAAATACCTAATTGCGATACAAATTGTGGAAATACCTAACTGCGATACAAATTGTGGAAATAGTATTTCTAGTCGCATTTCTAGCAGTATTTCTAGTAGTATTTCTAGTATGTCTAGTAGTGTTTCTAATAATATTTCTAGTAGTATTTCTATTTTATAGTATTTCTAGTTTATAGTATTTCTAGTAGTATTAGTAGTATTTTTTCCAATAGTATATCAAATATTATTTCTAGTAGTATTTCTAGTTTTTCTAGTAGTCCTCCACTCACAAAGCTTCTTTGTCATCGCGTTGTCTTCAGGAATATTCTAAGTGCAAATAATTTGCAAAGATTACAAAAGGAAATGTTATCAATACATGTGTTGTCTTTTTTGTTTTTCTGTCTCTTTGTCCGTCCGTCAGCCTGTCTCGCTGTATTTCTTTTTTCTACTGTTGCTTCTTTTCCAAGAATGGTACCTAATTACGAAACTACCTTACTATGTGCGAAAGGGAGATCTAATTGCGAAAAACTGTGGAAATACCTAATTGCGATACAAATTGTGGAAATAGTATTTCTAGTCGCATTTCTAGCAGTATTTCTAGTAGTATTTCTACTAGTATTTCTAGTACTATTTCTAATAGTATTTCAAATATTATTTCTAATAATTAGTATTTCTTCTAGTTTTTCTTGTAGTCCTCCACTCACAAAGCTTCTTTGTCAACGCGTTGTCTTCAGGAATATTCTAAGTGCAAATAATCTGCAAAGATTACAAAAGAAAATATTATCAATACATGTGTTGTGTTTTTTGTTTTCTCTCTCTTTGTCCGTCCGTCAGCCTGTCTCGCTGTATTTCTTTTTTCTACTGTTGCTTCTTTTCCAAGAATGGTACCTAATTACGAAACTACCTTACTATTTGCGAAAGGGAGATCTCTAATTGCGAAAAACTGTGGAAATACCTAATTGCGATACAAATTGTGGAAATAGTATTTCTAGTAGATTTCTAGTAGCATTTCTAATAGTACTTCTAGTGGTATTTCAAAAATTATTTCTAGTACTATTTCTAACAGTATTTCAAATATCATTTCTAGTAGTATTTCTTTTAGTTTTTCAGTAGTCCTCCACTCACAAAGCTTCTTTGTCAACGCGTTGTCTTCAGGAATATTCTAAGCGCAAATAATTTGCAAAGATTACATAAGGAAATGTTATCAATACATGTGTTGTCTTTTTTGTTTTTCTGTCTCTTTGTCTGTCCGTCTGCCTGTCTCGCAGTATTTCTTTTTTTTCATGTTGCTTCTTTTCCAAGAATGGTACCTAATTACGAAACTACCTTACTATGTGCGAAAGGGAGATCTCTAATTGCGAAAAACTGTGGAAATACCTCATTGCGATACAAATTGTCGAAATAGTATTTCTAGTAGTATTTCTAGTAGTGTTTCTATTATATAGTATTTCTACCAGTATTAGTATTTCAAATATTATTTCTAGTAGTATTTCTAGATGGATCGACAAATAGATAGATAGATATATCTAGATAGATAGATCGATCGACCAATAGATCAATCCCGGGGCACCGGAATATTCTAAGTGCAGACGGTTGGGAAGAACCCAGCTCCCTGGCGTCTGAATATTCTAAGTGCAGACGGTTTTGAAGAACCTAGCATTTTTGCACTGGGAATTTTTTTAAGGGTCAATATTCTAAGTGCAAGTCCTTCACTCTATTTCTTTCCCTATTCAGGTATGATGATAGTCATTTCATGTCATTTCATGTCATTTCATGTCATTTCATATATAGCTTCTAATGATGCAATCGTCTAAAACACGGCATGACCAAAATTTCCATTTCCAAGTGTCATACTTGTGGTTCACCTCCCTTTTTCAGGAACCACGTCTCCCAACCCAGCCGAGTTACTACAGCATCACCATTTGTGCCTTGAATGAAACGTTGCTCCAGTGAGGATAAGAGCTCGCAAAGGGCAACAGAGTCACGTTTACAGGCATGTTTTAACCCTTGGATCTCCACATCATTCTTGCACGCCTTGAACTCCTCCAATGACCGGTAGGTTTGTGGAAAAATGGCTGACCGTGACTCGGGGGATGATGAAGAAATTTCATAGGTTCAAGTTCAACTGGGATCTGGACTACAAACTTGAATGAAATTGGAGTAGGGGTCAAATTCTTGGAATCTAACGTGATCAAACAGCTGGAGAACTTCTTTACAAAAGGATTCATCTTCGTAAAAAAAGGAGGCTTCAGAAATGTTTCAATCCAAAGTACACAAGTCACCAAAACAGACACTTGCATTTAGTGGGCTTTAGGGCATGAGGCAATGTTCTAATGTGTATGTATACACTATATGCATAAATCAGTACACATACCTGACGATTCTATGTAAAAGCGTTGGATGCGTTTCATTCAAGGATGATCAACTTCAACTCATCAAAGGTTGGTAGAAATATGCTGTTTTGAATCCGTTCCCCTCTACTTTACGAGAAAAAAACGCATCCCCTTCTTTCTTGTCCTCCACAGGTGAAATGCCCGTGACTCTTAAGTCAGGTGGCACCAAACTCATCACAGCTAATGAGGATGAATGAGGCTCCAAAAAGACTTTCTCGTTGGGTTTCAGAAGATTACTCATCTCCATAAAGAACCTGCCGTAGTTGAGACCGGGTATTTTACAAATAGATAGGGCTCACCACGTTCATCTGAAAAAACTTCTGGTTGAAGTTACTTCAATGATGTAATCGGAAGATAGCAAACACTGTGGCTTTCTATTGAAACCCTCTCCAAATCAGAGTTCCATCATCGTACTATGAATAGGAGGAGAATTGAGAAGATGTCTTTACTATAGGAAAACTAACATGTGCCTTGAAAAATTGATGGTTGGAAGATGTATTTCCTGTTGAAATAGCCCCTTTTTAGGGACATGTTGGTTTTGAGGGGAGTAAATCGTACAGATGTGGTAAACACTCCGTGACCCCCCCGCTTTTGGATCGGACTTTCAGCTAAATCTGTTGAAAAAACATCCACATCAGTGACGAACATAGGCATACTGTTAACCAATGGGCAAACTAAAACCAGCTACCCTCCCAAATACGTGATGAAAATACCCATTCTTGTCAAGGCACTGACTATAGGCCTTCACCACCACACCAGCCGTAGTGAGATATGTCATGACCTCTTCCGACAAGCCAGATCTTCCATCATCCAAAGCACGAACAAAAAGAAAAGCGGAGTCCTTTCAGCGGATGGATGGCTGATAGGAGGTCAAAAAGCCACACCGAAAACAAACAAACAAAAACACGCGGAACCCTAAAACCACCAAACTGCAAAATGTCTGAATCCATCTTAAAACTTAAAACCTTGAATCACCCAGCCCCAAACCCTACCAAACCATTACAAAATCTACGATCCGTTGGGCGGTTGCTGGTTGATGATAGATCCGGTATCTGGATGGTCGGTTGCTGGTACTTGAATGGGTAGTTCGCAGGGTAAATGTAAGCAAACCTGCCATATATGAAGTCTCTCTTTGTTTTCAAAAGTGTGGGTAGTTCCTAGTTGGCACCAGTACACTGCAAGTCAAAGTGTCCAATTAAAATCGGAAAAAAATAGCCTTTAGGGTCATGTTTTGTGTTAAGATCCACCAAATCCACCAGGTCCAAGGTCCCGGGTCCGGTCCCGCCTGAAAAACAGCAGCATATGCAAAAAACACTGGATTGTACTCAATATCAGAGCCTTAAGCGGTGGAGTTAAAACAAAAAACCAAGTCGTAGGGCGGTGGCAGTGGGATGATTTCTTCACCTTAAACCGCTCCTGAGCATCCATTCTTATGGATGAAATCCGGCGAAAAGTACATGGGATGTCAAAACCCCCTGTAAATAATGGGATATTTAACATATTCAACTGGTGCAGGATTTGTTCCAGCAACAGTATGATTCCTATAGAATTTCCAGTTGTGATTTTCTGGAAATATAGATCTATATAGTTAAACTTCCAAGTTGGTTCTACAATTTGATTATGTTTTGGTAAACAACTTCACACCCAAAGTCCATCACTAAGGCAAATTGTTGTTTACACTCATGATTTCAAAATGATATTTCAACATCTAAAAACTTCCATCAAAAGTTCCCCATCCATCTCGACCGAAAATCCTTTCGAAAAGCCGAGATACCTCTGAGATTAAAAAGCCAAGCGATTTGATCTAAGGCGCTCCTGAAAAGTGTTGCAAAGGTTTGAAGTAACTTCAGTGAAATCCGTGGATTTCGAAATCAGAAATCCACGGATTACCCGGAGAAACGTTGGGATTTTTGTGAAGTTTGAATGACAGTGGATTTGTTTGTTCGTGTGTTGTTTCCAAAGAAGATGATACACCCCTGAAGTTTAACATGGAACCTGAAAATCAGCCCCTGGAAAAGGGGATTTCTTTTGGAAACCATCATTTCCAGGTTCCATGTTAAACTTTGGGGGGGTAAATTTTGTTGAAGGTTCGTGGAACAACTCCATTAACGTGCACAGGACTTACTATCTTCCTAATAATTCCACAACCATCAACATCCAACATTCACGTTATCTATTGCAACACCAACATGTCAGAGTAAATTGTATCATGTAAATGGTGAAACTCTCTTGAAACTTCCCATATGGTTGTTTCCTATAGCCATTGGTTTCTCTGTGAGATATACCCTTTAACCGTTTGGAATGTCTGTCTCACGTCTGTCGAGATGTCCAAACATCAAAATCAATTGATGTGCTCCCATCTATCACAACAATACTACCATATCAATCACTAACAAAACCATAGTTCCCAAAGCTCTTTGTCTTTCCATCTACAACATCATACACACTAGTTAGTCATTAAACTGTGTTATTATATGATTATATCTGTTTTGTTTACTTAAGTCTATCCATTATCTTTATAACATGTCTTGTATTCTTGTAGCAAAAACCCACCATCTTCCTCACCAAGCTTCAGTAAAATGCACCTGGCACCCTGTCGTTGAATCGCTTCTCTGAGTCGTGTCAACTTACTCTCCAGTTCTTCCCCCGCCGAGCTTAGGGGATGGACCACCAAAGGATTGCAAGGATCCTGCGGTTTGAAGCAGTTGGAAGCTGAAGAAACAAATCCCCAGAAAACCATGGGTTTTCTTAGCTGAAAATAGGCTTTTCGGGCCCGCAAAAGGAAACTGGAAAAAGTTCCAACCATGTATATATTTTTTCAGGTGCAAAATGTTAGTTTCAGGTCAGGATAACTTCATGTCATTTTGTTAGAGTTTGGTTGTCACCGTGGTGTTGTTGTGTTTTGGTTGTGAGTTGATGGTTGGGAGATCGGATTATGTTGCTCATGATGGTGATAAGTCAAGAGTTGGTCTACACCAGTCTTTTATGAATCAGAAGACGCACCTGAAAAAGCTGGGGGCAAAGATATCATCAAAAACATCTCAACTATTTATAGGAAAACTAGTAAAACTAGTTGGTGGTTTCAACTCATTCTAAAATAAAATTGGATAATTTCCACAAAAAAAACAAAACCATTATCTATATAAAGGAAATCTCATCTTATTCGGAACCTTCCAAAAAAAAACGGGAGAGAAACCCGGCGAAATCGCGTTGAGTTGAGTCGCTCCTCTGGACGCGTGGTCCAAATTGCATCCACCAAATTTCCGTCCGTCACCTTGGCCCCGACGTACTTGGAGGATCATCCCAGGACTAGTAAGTGGTTAGGATCACCCCTATTTAAAAGCCATGAAGTTCGGCCATTTGGAAGGGGAATTACTAACCATTTATGGGGACTTACGATCACCATGGTTATCAACCACTTACTAAATGGGATGATCCCCTCCAAGTAGGGAACAACACATTGCCCCTTTGGATTTTCTCAGTGGTCAATTCACTGGAAAAAACTCGCACGATTTTCACACTGCCGACATTTTCAACATGTGTCAATTCATAAGATTCCCTAAAGGTTTATCACCGTTTTTTCGGTGGGGTGACTATCCCCAATATTAATAGGTTGATGGACGTTTACTTTTGGTTGCCGAGGCACTTCTTTGAGGTTTACCATGTTTTTCCATTTCGATTTCCATTCCTCAGCCTGCTCGAAAGAGATGAAGCGCGGATCGACGCCCACGGTCTTGCCATTCAAATGCCTATTGGGAAGACGAAAGTTGATAGAATAAGTTGCAAAAATAGAATAATACGGAATGGAGAATGAGATGTCAGATGTGAGAAGTTACATAGCGTACATTCAAATTAATAGCAAACATGTATGATCATGTATGTATTTTAGACATATTTTATGTCTGTGCTAGGTACATGCACGAGCTACAGGCACGCAAAACCATCTGTATAGCACATGTAGATATACATAATTAGATGTATATGATATACATGTAGAATGATTTCCACAACACAAACAAGGTGGGTCATGACTCCCCAGAATGGCTTGGTACATGTTCCTCACTACTTGCGATTGCATAGGTGCTGCCAACATGTAAACTATGTGACGGAATGGGCAACAATACAGGTTACTCAAAATCAAAACCTGCCCCAAGAGCTAACATCAACAATAGAAAACTGAGACGGTAATTCAAACAGCAATTCGATCTAAAACATCACCATCTTTGATTAGTTGTTTCGAGCCCTTGTTTGGACTTATTCGGATCAGAATAAAACCCTCTGAGCATTTCCAACATCCAAAACTCAAAAACATCCACGCTGATTCAAAAGATCCAAGATGCTCTAAGACCCAGTCCGTGAATTCTGGAACATTGGGCTGAAACCTGCAACTGGAGTCTGGAGTCTTGTTGGGATTCCTGCCATGATGTAATCATATGAGTGGAACATGGTGAACCAACCATCAAGTTAAGTACCCTGGTTATGTTCCTTGACATTGGAAGCACAGGTAGATCGGGGAGGAAACCCGCTTCTCTGTCGATCCGCACTGCGATGTGATGGCATTTGTCAGATTCGTTTGCGTTAGCCTAGACTCATTATTTCTCCGGGTGTTACATGTGCTGCAGCTATCTCATGCTATTTCGAGGATATTTCATTATGTTTCAACCCAATTACTTATAAATGTATAGTCTTTCCTCGCGTTTTTACATTTGCTGCCGCTTTTTTGAGGATAATGTTTCAACCCCAGTGATTGTTGACCTAACCTCTGTCGAGAAACTGGCGCATTAGCACCCACTCAGTTCCTTCCAACTGCTTCTCAGCTTGCACAAAGTAGCGGCTGTCTGTCCACAGTAGCGCCTGCGGATGCAGGGCCAAGAGGGGCAACAAGCATCTTCAGAGACAGATCAAAGAACCCTTCACATGATTTCATCCCAGCAATGCAGAGAGTAGGTTGAGGCACTGTTGATGGAAGAAATCCTGCACCACATAAGATATTTACCATATCAACTGGTGTAGGATTTCCATCATGAACAGTATGTTGACTTTTTCATTGCCATTCGTGTGCTGGTGATCAACTGCAATTTGAATAGTAAATCAACCCGCAAATGTTCAAGTGGCCCGTCCACGAAACCTGGTCAGCTGTGACCAATGCGCTACCCGAACTGCCAGAAAATCCTGTCAAAAAACTTCTTCGTTCATCGGCGCAAGAAACGTACTCCGAACCGTGAGCATCCTGGCGTTGTCGCAGCCGTCATGGTATTTTTGATTTTTCAGCCGGTAAAAAAACAAACAAAACGAGAAAAGTCCTGTTCAAATCCCCAAAAAACTCAATGTTTTTTGTCTACATTTATATATGAAGATCAAGTAAATGAAGGTAGATAGACCATACGTTGAGTGTCTGGGATGATGACATCAAACTACCTTTCATCGGATGACATACCTATGATTTGGACTTTGACAAACCTACCACATCCTAACGGAGTCTAAGGTTTGACCCTTGTTGCTCACCTTGGCACTCACCTGGTGGTCATCAATTCCCCAAACAGTGACATGTCAATTCCATGAAAATTCCTATATCATGCTCCTAGGTTGAGGACTCAACATTTCATCTAACAAAAAACTCAAATTTCAAACCTCATGTTACCATTTCAACCACAAGCTCCGGCCTCACTGGTGACAACATAAGCATCCAATTCCTGCACTTTCATCAATGCCCTCAAACCTTGTAACCGTTGTGCACTACTCTCAGGGTCACAACTGTCCTCAGTTGAAGCAGCTTGGCGAGTGGGTATGATATGTGCCACTTAAGTTTCAGGCATTGGTGTCCCCTCCGGGAAAAATAACGTTCTGAACACAAAAATGAAGGTGGACGGTTCCAATGATGTTCCTTTTCCAACAGGGTGAAATATTTCAGGTTCCATTTTAGTTTTGTGCGGGATTCCTTCTACTGCTCGTGCGGGGTTCCCTCTACTGCCCTCCTCAGAATTACTACTTTTATAAAACAACTGGATAGACACGAGATATTAGGCTACAAGATGCTACAAGTCTTCTTTTCGTTACTGAGCTGGGAAATGTGTCGGTTTTTTGGCAAAAATCCCGGGATGTGAATTTGAGTCTGGCAGAGTCTAGCATCAGATAGTATCAATATGCGCAATGTGAATTCTAAATACAAGTCGGAACCACCAAATTCCATAGGACCTATCATCTTCAATAGGATTTTTCAAGAATTACAAGAACCATCAGAGAGACATGGAGAAAAAAACAAATATCATCCCCATCTTTAATGCCAGCTAAAACCCACCATCTTTATATAAAGACACTGTTGCTGCATTGGATGATCCAAGTTTCAATTCGTCTCCGCTTCGCCATGAAGAAAAACACAGCAAAAAAGCTCAAAGGAGCCGCTGAGCTATGGTCGTTGTTGTTGTTGTTGTTGTTGTTGTTGCCGTATTGATTATTTGGAACTTCAGCAACTTTGGGGTGAGCAAGTGCGAAATTATTAGAGCTGCTAAGAAGTAGCAGCAAGCGCAACCAGTGATATTATTGTTCTTTCCTTCTAGGGTTTGTTCAGCTTTCCCTTACTAGTTGTCACAACTTGTATGACGTCTCAAGTATTGAGTAACATACATCCACAACTTCTGATCTCATTGCTACACACATCCATGACTCAGTCATCGTAGGATCGGTTTGTTGGCCACTATGGCTTCGGATTATGTGCAAGTTTGGGGAGCATGATGAGTACCAAACGCCAATGGGACTTCAAAAACTGTCGATTCTAAATAAGAATCATCATCATCCATCATTTTCCATCATCATTTCTCACATGTCAAACTGAACAATACCTCAACCAAACTACGCGTTGATTTCTTACGGAATCCCATGCAACCAGCCTCCTGCACCGTCTCTTGCAAAGCTCCTGAAGAATTGTGGCAGGTCATGTGGCCACTCAGTTGTTTTGTAAGCAACACACACACACACACACATCATCCCATTATTTACAGGGTGTCATACCCGTCAGGGTGGTTAGCCGGATTTCTTCCATCAACAGTAGGAAATTGGTTTTCACACAACGTTGACGAATCATCATCCCCTGAGTCACCTTGAGTTTCTGCAACGATGAACTCCAACTGTTCAAGGTCATGTACCTGAAGCCAAATTAGCAAAGAATGTTGGAATAAAATTATCACAAAGGGTGCACAAGGGTAACATACACATAAATCAACTGGACCATTTTTTTGGGTAGAAGATTCAGATACCAAAAAGATCCAAAAAGTATAAAAAGATTGAAAAAAAAGCTGCCCAATTTGTCACGTTATTTTTTTGTTTTTCGGGATTACTGTAGAAGATTGCCCAATCCTAAATATCCTAAACCAACCAGTTCCGTTTCAAAATATTGAAACGTAAGGTCACAACTGAGGTTGCGATGACATTCACTTCAATGTCGTGAACAACGACTTCAACGAGATATCTCTGTTCCTTCAATTCTCAACCACTTTGTTGGATGTATTTTCATGGTCAAAAGAACACAACCAATCAATTTGTATATATATATATATGATTATCATTAATTATCTGTATACTTGAATGGGACTTTGACATGTTTCAGAATTCTAACAATTCTATCAATCCTTACAAACTTAAGATCTGTCTAAATCTCAAGGTCAATAGGAAGTTGATGGGGAAACACTATTGCTTGAGGGACTTCAACATGGTGTTTTTCTGCCGTTGAATCAACTCCAAAAAAGTCCAGCAGAATATCTTCCTTTTCCAAAATAGACTGCGGGTGGTTTTGGGTCAAATCACAAAATCGCAAATCTCTATCAAGAAAAAAAAGAATTCCACGGTCAACAAAAACTCCCGATATCTTTTATAGTGGAAAAAAACATTCATTCGAAACATTTTTCAATTCCCATAGGCTCCATGTATAGCATATTTACCTACATTTAGTAGTTTTGTGTGGTAAATGTAGGTTAATGTACTATAAATGGCTGGTGGTGGGAATGTATATCAACTTATCCAACTCGAACGACAGCTTTGTTAGAAGTGTTTGGTACCAGTTTCCCTGCAGTGAAGCCAGTATTGTCAGTGGTGAGCTCTCCATCCATACCTCGATCCGAAAATTTTGATACCAAAAAGTCAGGGCAGTCAGGGGTCATTACTCGTAGTTGGCACCAGCTGATATGGTAAATATCCCATTATTTACAGGGTTTCATACATGTTGGGTCCGGGTGGTGAAGAATTTCTGCCATCAACAGTATGACACTCGAAATATCACACAAATATATATAGAAAAAAAACCTATTACAAATATAAAAACAACATGTAAATTATGTAATATGTGGCATTTCTTCAACTAAGGTACCACCATCTACAGCACACCTCTGTACCATCAACAGAGGGCCTATAGGATTGATACATTCACAGATCGGCAGGAAACAAAAAATGGGTAGAGAGAAGTCCATCATCAACAGTGTACTCTTCTTCCCATAATCATCTAGTTGGTGGTTTCAACCCATTAGTCAAATTGGATCCTTTCCCCATATAGGGATGAACATTAAAAACACTTGAAACCACCAACCTAGTCATGGTTTGCTGGAAAATGGCAAACGGAAGTTGAGTGGCAAACGTCTCCTTGCCATTTCCGACTTCCAAAATTGTTGGAAAAAAAGTATCCTGGTCCGACCAGTCCTTATGAGTCACAAAAATCCATTACAAGGATCCCTTATTATGGTTGATTCCATGATTATAAGATTATAGATTTTATAATATCTTAAATATAATATTGGGATTCCTATAAAACAAGTCCAGGATTATAGGATTCCTTTGATCCCTTCATGGTTTGGAAGGCACCGTACCCCAACCTTGATTCGGGGTCGTCCTCACCACTTCCCACATCAAACTGAGGTTTCCAGGCTCGCAATCAACTTGGAAGCATTTCCTACAGAACGTCGTTCATGAAAAATGAAATCCTCGGGTCCCGGGTTTTTCGGCACCAGTTAAAAGACGACGGAAACGGGAGGATCTGTTACGAATGTGTTGGGAAGTGCGTTTTTCTATATGTTTTGCTTACCGTTCTTGGTGGCTTATTGGTGGCTCAATGTAACGAAAAATCATGCAAAAAACATGTGAACATCACACGTTTGATCTTGATGAAATAGAACTGAAAACCTGGTACTTAAAGTCTCAGGTTGAAACACTGAGAAAAAATCAATTTGCGCGGGTACTCACAAGAAGTGGACAAGTAAGGATAGTCATCAATGGAAGTTTAGGCCCTGAATTGATTCGTTGATTGATGGACTCATCCTGGATTGAGTCGATGTATTTCCTATGGAACATGGTTATAGTCCAGCCAGCTATGTTAGTTTACCAGGGGGTAGTTTCTATATAAATGCAGGTTACCACATTGTTCCACCATGAAGGCACCCCAAGATCCAAGGCAAACATCCCATGTTTCTTTTCCACCCGGCAGCATCAAGACTTTGGATGCATATGACACAAGCAACTGGATCTTTGAATCTTCCAACAGTAAAAATCAACAACCAAAAACAAGAACAAAGAAGCATTCAACAGAATTTGTCTAAAGAGAAAACCCTCAGATTTCATGGATTTCATTTGATTCAAATTTAATTCATCCAGTTGACCTTGTTGGATATTTCCATTTCGAATCCTCACAGAAAGTGACGAAGGTCACCAACCGCGTGGCGTTGGAACTTCCATCGCGGCGGCTTGGAGGACTCCAGCCACGAAGTTGGTGGAACGTATGGCAAACGCTGCTGTAAGGACTTCAGCTCAGCTTTGACATCCTGGGCAGAAAAATCCCGAGATGACAACTGAAGTTTACATGGGTGTTTCCGAAAATAGGGGTACCCCCAAATCATCCATTTTAATAGGGTTTCCATTATAAACCATCCATTTTGGGGTACCACTATTTTTGGAAACACCTACATGACAAAGGTCGACCTTTTTAAGAGGGTGGAGTGGAACACCCCTCTAGAATCTATGGTTGCCAATGGTGTATTTAACTACATGGATGGCTGGTGTTTATGGTAAATGTGGGTAAATATACCAGTCCCATGGATGCTATGGGAACTGAAACAACAAGGGTATTGATACAGGTATACATAAAAACTAACTATTCAGATATCATTGGATTCGGAACGACGGTCTGCAATCTGTTGAGGGTAATTTAGCTGTTGGGAATTAGATTCCTTTGAGTGCTCCAAGAGTCAACACATAGAGTTGATCGTGTCGAACAATCAAGCGGGCAAACAGGCAACAAAAAAAAGGTACCCTCCCTAAAACTAACAGTTCGCCCCTGAAAATAGGCCGAAACCCAAAAGGAAACGATCGTCTAATCGTCTTCCAACCATCCATTTTCAGGTGCAACATGATAGTTTTAGGGAGGGTATAAATTGCTTCAAAAAAACATGGTGGATGCAACCCCTCGCCCAACCACCAGCCTCTTGTTGATCCTTTTTTTCCATGGCAATCAACTCATTGGCTTCGCTTTGCAACGAGTCTAACTTCTTTGCTTCCTCAGTGGGCCCAAGGCCCAAGAAATCTGGATCTGTTTGGATCTGCTATCGGATTTCTCATTCGAAAACTCAAAAAAATGTGTCATCTTGGACACAGAATTTACAAGGATGACAATTTGGATGTGTGGACTCATATCATTTATTGCATTGCTAATCTTCTTGAGTCACTTGAGTCATGTGTTTAAGTCGTGCTTTCCCAAGCATGCCAACCCCTTTCGAGCCATCTTCTGTGGTAAAGACATGGAAATTCAACTCCAGTTTCTAAAACTGACCAAGTTGCTTTTAGTTCTTGCTGCTTCTGCCGGAAAGATTTGAAATATCCTGAGCCCAGTGAGAGTTCCGAAGTTTGTTTTGAAATTGTTTGCAAGAGCGTGTCTTGCAGCAATCCCAAATTCCTGGAATGTTTGGTGGATCTGAAAGGGATGAATAACATCAAATTATGATTGGAAATTACCAGCCTATCATCTGATTCGTGGAATCAAGTTGATTGGGCTGGGTTTGGCGTTTCTCTGGAATGGTGTTGCAACACATTTATGAAAGAAATAGATGGCTGAAGCCAACATTCATCAAGTTATCCAGCATTGCTAGGAATGTTGTTTCAGGTCAAGAAGCCAGCATCACGACCGTAGGCTTCTAAGGGCCCTTCAGGATGTGGAATAGGTGGAATCATCTTTGGTGGCGGGGCACCACTATGCCTGGTGCAGGTCAGTCAGAATGGTGATGCAACAGACCCATGGCTAAGAAGGTGATTGGAGTCACGTGTGGTCGAAAATTTAAACCACAGTAGCACGAAGCAACAAAACTCCATTTCCCTCAGGTTAGACTCATCAACTGAGGAATTTCGGATGATGCAGGCTTACCGGGAATATCTTGGAACTGCCTCACAACTGTGCCGACTGTGCCTCTTCTTGATGCCCACGAAGGAATGACCATTGGTATCGTCTAGAATCGAGACCATTGGGCCCCGGCAGAATTCAGCACGATATGGAATTCCTCACGGCACCAAAGCAGCTTTCAGCGAAAGGCACGCATGTTCGTGTAAAGAAAAACAATTGAACAGCATCTAGACATGTGGGTCAAGAAGTTCAAGCATGGCGAACAACAAAAAACCCCACAAGCTATGACAAACTTTTTTTTGGACAGTGACACAGCATTGAAGTAAGCACTATAAGCACTACTTGTTTGAAGGAGTCCTTTTTCCCAATCCACGACATTGGGATATTCAGGACCAACCTGAGCAAACTCTTGGCAAAGTGAAATCAAGATCCTGGAAACCTTTCCAGCCATCGGAAAAACTCTTGGAAACCGAATTGGTTCTCTTGCCTGCCTCTCTCTATCTAACCATATATATATATGTATCTATATATATATTAAACATATACATATAGACACTATATTTATACATATTTATATATATATATACATATACGTATTAGTATATGTTTACAATAGTAATAGTCTTAAACAATACTATATACTGTAGATATAGATAACATAGGTTTCCCGGAGAAACCTATGTTTGTACACAGCAACTCCTATGGATCAATTTAAGAGGTTGAAGTTAGGGGAGTGAAACTTCATCAAACACCTAAAAAAACACCCAACTGGCGAACCCCTCAATTTTAAAAGCCAAACAAATTCAAAGTTTTCCTTTAATATCCTTTTAATATCTTTGACAGGCTTTGTTGCATGCTTTTTTGCCAGGAGGCAGTCATCCAGAAGTGCGTGCATTCTTCCATGTCATCACAAATGGCAGCCGCCTTTTTCAATGAGCAGTGGCAGCAGTTCAGAATCATGCATATACTGGGTAGTTGACAAACATTGCAATCATCCCAAATGTTAAATCGTTGCTCCAAGATTCAAACAACAAAAATGGTTGTCAGCATTGCTTCCCATATCATTTTTTTTCGCCTCCTTTTCTTTTGTTCACAACTTTTTTTGTGATAACATGGGCTTACTATTATTAGAAATGTTCCTCCTGTTTTGTTCCTTTTTCAAATCTTGTTCAACAATTTTTGCACTCGAGGCCTGTCATTCTTTTCCCAGGCCTCTTCCATGGTATACACACCCCTTCTCATTTCGATCAACCGTCGCCGGGGACCATCGAGCCGTCCCTGACCCCAACCTTGGTGGATGTTGGCGATTCGGTCATTCCCTGTCACTTGGGTCACGGATGAAGATGATGTTGTGAATGGAAGGAAAACAAGAAAGGATAATAGGATACCAGTTAAACTTAAAGATGCTAACTCAAGTCAACAGAAAAATCATCCAACATGTACATTCATTATAGGCAAGTCTTTTTTCAAAACTCCCATCCAAATTTGTGTCCCAACAATTTCAAATTTGAAAAATAAAGAGGCTCACTTTCTCCACTAGCCACTTTTAGCAAAGGTCAAGGACTTTATCAGCCAACCTCTTTTCCTTGAAATCGTCTGGTCCCCCTTGACCCATCCTCCACGATCCACCCACGATCTTGCTACCCCAGGTGCAAATGGCACGAGATCCAGGACTCAGTATTACGAAAGAGATGTGACATGATGTCAGTGGTGATTTTGGCACCTGGGATGGTTTGAACACTATAAATAATGGGATAATCATCATCCTTGGTGGTGCAGGATTTTGTCCATCAACAATAATAACGCACATACTCTTGATGGTTCAGAAATCCCAAGGCCAACCACCAAGAAATGTTAAAAAAAAAAAAACGTTGTAAATCGCGTAAACAGATGGATTCTAACTACCTTTACCTCAACTTTTTAAAAACTCCGGATTTCTGAACCATCAACAGTATCTTTCAATAGCTGTTTCTGGTTCCCTTAATAGGTGGGATCGGTGATATATAATCACCTACCACCTTTTTTAAAGGGAACCAGGTTTCACTCCATTGAAATGTTGGGCAACCAAACCAACCAACCAAACTAAGCCCGAGGTCCAGACCCTTTGATTTTGTATCCTGGAAGCTTTGCTCGCAACTCATCCACATCCTTGGGTGTCCTGAGGCTTTGAAACACGGTTGACACCGACCGGGTTGACCTTCGTTGATCCCTGATCCTCCCCCTGGTTCTGCAAATGGTTCTAGCATATCCAAATACTGTTGATGCAAGAAATCCGGCTAACCAGTTGAGGTTGGTAGGTTATCCCATTATTTACAAGGTTTTATACATCCCAGGTGGTGCAGGATTTCTTCCATCAACAGTATCTCAATTGATTGAAACAAATATTTGTAAAGTCTCTCAAAACAGGTTCTTATATTACTTCAGCAAAAATACAATAGAACCCCAGTTAAAACTCACAAACATCGAATTCTGGAAAGTCAAGAACCACCTCAAATTTTGGGGGTATACAACAAAGCTTTAAAGAAAAATAAAGCCTCCCCAATATCCGGGACCTTAACCTTTCGTCATCAATTTGTCCCATGGGTTTTCTTTTTTCGGCCAAGGCACCAAACGCTCTTCTCGTATTTTCGCACTCCAAAAGGCCAAATCCGCGGTCCTTTAGGGTTGCCATTGGCATCCTCAGCTGACCAAAACATATCCCTTGGGGAGTCCGTTTAAAATCAAATTCCCCCGTCACAAAAATGTAGGGAGTACCCCTCAAAATGGCGACATCCTCAATGGTGTCTCATTTTTTTTTTCTTACCCAAACTTTGAAAAGAACTCCCAAATCTTGGGCAGTAAGAAACACCAAAATGTGTGTTTGGGTGTGTGTTTGTTTGTTGTTTTCCAAAACAGATCGATTCCTCAAGTGGTGTGATTATTTTTCCCTAACCTAGGCCTTCAACTTGAAAACAATCACCAATCGGCTAAAACATCACTGTTAGAAGTTCTGAGTGTTGTATAAAAATTCAGCGAACAATGAAAAACAATCAACCAGAAAAAATATGACCCATACAGTAGTGAATCCTCTAATCTTCCAACATGATGTTGAAACATCTACCAAAAAATACATGGTTGTAGTTGTTGTACTCCCCCGAAATTTAACATGGAACCTGAAAATGATGGTTTCCAAGTTCGGAATCTCCTTTTCCAGGTACTTCTTTTCCGGTTCCATGTTAAATTTCAGGGGTGTATCTGTTTATTGTGTTTTCTTGATCCCCTGTTTGCTTCAATTCAAGCATCAAATTCTTGCATGGTCGCCTTCGCAGCTCGGAGTTTGGCCTTCGTCGATGGAATATGATGGAATATATTTCATTTCAAGTGGAAGAGAACTGAAGAGAGTATATGATATGGTATAATGTGATGTAATATCATATTGATATATATATATATACTATTTATATAAATATATATATATATACATATGTGATGGCTCACTTCCAATCAGAAGACCCGAATATCTTCCTGCAAAAAGACCTTCAACTACAAGGCCGTACCTAGCAGTCTTTGCAAATGTTGGTGGGAAAAAGTTATACACTTGAAAATCTCTAAGAAACACCTGTTTCACAGCTTTTTGAAGGAATATGTGCATTCTAATTTGGGAAATGGAATCAGATTTTTGCTCAACGACGTCAACGGCTCGGCTGACCGTTCACCTCCTGTTCAGCAACTTCAGCCGCTTTCTCTCCAGCTGTCTGAATCGGCCCAGTGCCACTACAACCTGCAGGTCGGCGAGGGATAGTCCCAAGATGTCCCAAGTCCCATACCATGGGTAAATATGGTAAAGGCTATATTTACCTACATGGATTCCGTTGATTTTCATAGTAAATGTAGGTACATGGAGATCTTGTTGAGTTTGAGTGAAGAAACAACTAACTCAAAAAGGTCGTTCCTGAGATTTTGAAAGTTTTATGAGGCGCCTGAGTATCTCAAGACTCTCCATTCATATGTACGTATATATATATATATATATTCAAATATATACACATATATCAATGTGAAGAAACAAGTGTGTTTTTTGTCATTCATGTCCTCCAAGAAGCCATATCCAAGTTTGCACTTGAGCTCGTTCACCGTTGGAAACAACCATGGTGGATCAAAGCCATGAGCAGCAAGGGTACCTGATGGCAACATGGAAAATGTCATCGTTCTCACGCACCAAACCAAAGGGCCTTTCTGTATCATTGTTTTTCAATGCCAAAAAAGGTACATTTTTTGAAGGATGTCTTTTTAAAGATACAACAATTACATGATGAAATCTCGCTTTTTTTTTCATGAAGATTCTGGTCCACTGCTTCAAGTTCAAGGTGCTGGCTGCTACATCACGAGCGTGTTCCTGGGCTATGATTTTTGGTTGCAAATCTACTCCAACCGTTGAAGACTTCATGGAGAAACGTAGTTAAACATCTCCTTTAAGTCAACCGTAAAAGTCCTGGACACACCTACTTTGCTGAAACCTCATCTGTATTCAAACCCATTTTTGAAATTGAATGCTCGAAGCTGACGAGGACAGCTTTTTTGCAAAAGGTCTTGGTTTTGAATGGGTTTGAAAGAAGAGCTGAGATGCAGATACCTTTAACAGGATCTAGAAAGTTCTACTAAGGGCGATGATTGCAACAGGAGTCGCAAACTACACAGCTGGTGTGATGGTGCCATCCCAGCGCAAGTTGGATTCCTAAATGGGTTGGCCACCTATGAGATCTTGACGGGTGCGGGTTGATGCGGGGTGTCCATGGTTCGAGGGTTCCAGTGTCTTCTGGTCCATTGTCCCAAAATGGTTGTCAATCATGTTGTTTAAAGAAACATCCACAAGCATGATGCACAAATGCATGCGTCAACGGAGTCCCAACAACAACAACAACAACAACAACAACAACAACAACAACAACAACAACAACAACAGTATCACACGATTTCACCACAACCTACCAGTAATTTGACCATCAAGGTTCCCAGCTTTGACCTGGATACATCCGTGGCTCAAATTTCCAGCCCGGGAGCCATGGCTGGTTTGGTCCGATGGCAGGGATGGTAGTGTTTGATGCGAAAATCTGCTAGGAGCTAAGGAAGTGATATTCCAAACTCATCTCTATAACATATTAGATATATTATCTATTATTATATATTGTGTACACATTATCTTTGTCTGCTTGCTTTTTGTTTGACATTACATAATACCGAAACGTTATTGTACACATGCATCTTTTCGAAAAACTTTGAAGTCGTACGAAGAAGTCGATGGAGCGGGAGGCACAAAAGTGATTAAGCTTGTTCACAAACACGAGAACTCACAGTCTCTATTACCAACTGATGGTTTTGCCATCCTGTTAAACCGCACTACTGAACTATTCCCTAAAAAAAACAAAACCTGAAACCGATTCTTGTTTAACCACCTCCGGAGCTTTTTGTTTGAGAAACAGCTGGTATTATCCACCAAAAATGCAACTGCTAGTCATCAAACCTGGGCAGTTCTGCGTTCCTGGATAAAACGTTAGATGATTGAAGCTGCAAACAGCTGGACATTGAGTTTGACGGAGTTTGGCCAACAGTCTCAAAGATGCAAAGCAGGGCTCTACCACCTACTCCAAACCGCTCCAGTTCTCACCAGTTTTTATGTTTATCAATAAAGTGTGATATCAATTTGATGAAAATGTGAAATATATGTATATATATATATATATTTTTGCTGACTGTACCTGATTTCGACGTCAGCTGTTCAATTCAATAACTTCATATTCCTTTCACCATCTACTGACCGAGGAAACCTAAAAACAAATCCCCAAAAAAATTATTCCACATGGCACATCCACCCTTGACTTGACGTAAAAGGATTCGGCTTCTGTCCCGGAATACAATTGGCAAGTCGCACAGCTACCTTGATACCCTACTAGCTTGACATCCCACATAACCCCCCGAAGTTTAACATAGCCCCTGGAAAGTTACCTTCCCAAGAGGAAAGTAGTTTTCCAACTAGCATTTTTCAGGGGCTATCTTAAACTTTGGAGGGGTAAATTTGGAGGCGCAAATAATTGCACGGCACCAAGCTGTTCCAAATAAGTAGGTTCGTGGAAGCCTAGTTTTATGTTTATGATATAGCAGGTAATCTATACCGTACCTGTTGGATGATCAAAATGGAAAACATTCCCTAAATTAGAGGAACATCACCTCCTACACCGTCCATGTCATGGCTAATCAAAAATGTCTTCCGGGATGTCAAAACGGATGGCAAAATGCTGTGTAAGTACATACCCTCCTAGAAACTGACATACTGCTGTTGTTGGAAGAAATCTTGCACCACCTGGGGTATATAAAACCCTGCAAATAATGGGATAAACTACTTATCAACTGGTGCAGGAATTATTCCATCAACATTACAAGTCATGGGATGACTGTCAGCTCTGCTTCCGGTCCTACTGCCGGGCTTCCACACCCACCAAAGGCGCAGTTGGGACCATAGTCCCCGACGAAGCAAGTAGGAGCCTGGTGAAAGTTTCTTGCAGTGATGCAATTTGGTCATGCTCGATCCGTAGCATGTGTATGTTGTTGAGTTGCTTCAAGGGTTCAAGTCAAGATATTCCAGAAACCCCAAGCATTGTCGAAAGGTATGGAATCACAGCGCAGCGATGACCTGCTGCCGCTGGTTCTGCTGCAGCATTTAGTTGGTCTCTTACTGAAATCAGCTGCTGTGTTTTGATTTCTTCATGCAAACTTCTCAGCCCCCTGCTGAACTGAAGGTTGCCTGGGTCACGCAAGAGGACAGAAGCACCTAAATGCTATGGCATTTGACTAGTCACACAGCCACACCTGAAAGCCAAGTGTGAAAGTACAATAAAATTGTTCTTTTTTTTTGCGAAATGTCTCATGGCCAATTCAATTCCCCTGGATGGTCTTTCACTCCCTCCAAACTTGAATCATATCAGCATCCTCAAATCCAAAATATCTACAAATGATCATGCATCATGTCATAAATCTCATCTCATCATTGTTTAATCTCACTTTATCTGACCAAAATCATCATATTTCACCAAGCCACTTCAAATCTCATGGTTGTTTTCCTAATATCTCAGCCACCTGTGTTGACATCTCACTGGATTTTTTCCAATCCAAGTTGCACTCCCTCAAGGAGGCTTCACGATAAGCATCACCCCTTCGTAGCAATCGATCCAAACCTCATGGAACCGAAGAGGGCTTCCGGGAGGAGGTCATGGTAAGGAACCGCATGAGTAGTTCCTGTAAGCTTCTAAAACTGAGAAACATGGTCTGATTTAAGATGTCATTTACTTGTACAAGATAGAAACATCGCAAGCTTATGAACCATGATAAATCATGATAAGATATATTCATGATTAATCATTCCGCAATATATTTGATGTCACTGCACCCAACACACAGCGTCACCTTGTTCATCAAATCCTAACAAGACAATCATGCCTGCGACATTACTTAGTTGAATTTGACATGATTCGCCAGCCATGGAAGTGTTGGCAGTCATGGTCTTCCCACTCTACGGGAAATGGCCATCTGACTCTTCAGGGAGTCCCATAGTCACATCTCCACAGAGGACTCATCAATCATAGCATGGAAACAATCCTGCACCACTTGGGCCCAACAAACCCATTTTAGATATGCAATTATACTATTGTGTGGGATGTATTGAAACACTATAAACATGTAATATATATACATGCATCTATGTTATAAATCTGTCTATAACTGTGGTTTTTACATAAATCATCAAATGCCAACTACCTTACCCAACAGTACCACTGTTGGATTCCCGGTCCTCCTGTCCAGTTCCAAGCCCAGGCACTACAGGTTTGGAAACTCTGAGCGGCTGTACCTCGGTATCTACTTGGAGGATCATCCCAGGACTTGGTTCAGTGGTGAATAACCATGGTTGATCGTAAGTCCCCTAAGGATCGGGTTGTGAGACCCCTTCCATCCATGACCTTTTTATGGCTTGTAAATGGGGGTTTACACCCCTGAAAACTAACATGAATGGCTGAAAAAAATCCACCATGAATGAGTCGATGTATAACTTTCTATTGAAAATGATGGGGATTTTCCATCTAGTCATGCTTGTTTTCAGGGGATTCTTCCCTCCAGGGAACGATCACATATTCCCTTTTTAAAGGTTGTTGGAATCCGTTGATGATTTTATCCTGAACTTCGACCTGGAAAGGGATATCTGGACCAAACATGTGGGATTCCCAGGGAGGGTAAACCGGTCTCCATCTTTGATGAATGATATGAACATCGGGAAAAAGCAACTGCTTCAAAACGTTCAAAATGTCATTCAAACTCGGCGGATATCCATCAATTTGAAAATCAAGGTACGCTTGTTGGCAGCAAACTCTACCAGAGCTTGTGAGGTATATGTGTTGCTGTCCTGGTCAGTCACACATCCCTTTTCGGTTGCACAGCCGGCATAGTACCATTTGCTGCAATACAACCCACAAACTGCGTGTTGCTACCTGATGTTGCACTACTCATGGCCAATGTCCAAGGTGCAAGTACAATTGCAGTATCAAGTATGTGGAAATGATAGGCACGGGGGGCCACCCCGCAGAACACCAACACAAAATCAGGAATCATTGAGACTCGCAACTCCATCCACTGGCTCCCTAAACCTTTGGACATGTGCACAACACCAAGTGTAAGCTTGCATTTGGTATGGCGATTCACGGTGGATCAGTTTAGTATACAAAGGGTTTCTTTACGGATCAATCTGGGTGAATTTGCTCTTCTAATTTTACTATTAACTCAATCATATTTTAAGATGATGTGGCATAAATGTACATATCATAAATATATATAATTGAATATGCATGTAATGTATCACTATACAATGAATCATATATCTACAGTAGATGATTAAGTATATGTCACCAAGCTGGCCTCCAACTGGGCCCAATCCCAACCATGCCTCAGCTCCAGTAGGTCCAGACCAACCTCATGAAACCCCATGAAACACATCCCTCGGAGGCTCCACGATTTTAGGAAGGCATTTTTGTTGTTAAAGAATAAAGAAAGAACTGTTTTTTGTAAATGAAAAGATACATTTGTATATGTGTAATGTGTATATTAAATATATGTACTATGTAACGGGATAGTATGTACAGTATGATAGACAGCGCACGTATCCTATGTCCACATAAACGAGCGCCTTGGGCCCATTTTGTCTAATACGTATTACACGAGACCCTCTGTTTGATGAGTATTAAACGGTCAATTATGTCTGAATTAAACGGGTAATAGGGTATTAAACCGGCTATTAAACGATGAGGTATTATATAAACGGAAGGAATCCCTCTGTTTAATAGGGTATTAAACTGGGGTATTAAACGAAGGTGCTTTCGACAATGTTTGATACCCTCAATAAAAAATCGCACCCATGTATATACATAATGCAATAATATATTGAATATACGCATATACAAATATAGATATCCCTTGTTGACATGACCTTTTAGAACAACCGCCAGAAGTCGATGTCTTTTTTGGACTCGAAGATGTCTCACTTTCCTGCAGCCTAACCAGCCAAGGCGCTATTGTTCGTCTTGCAATAGAAGACGCCTTGCCCACACGGCAAATGACATAAAAAAGATTCATGAAGACTCCATATCCACAGTCCACAGTCACAAACATGAACCGCATCTGAATATTACTGTAACTTGGAACTCCATATGGAAACATTCGGCGTGATGCTGGATGCAAAAAAAGCCAACCAACGAATATACATGGACTTGGGGACTCCTTTAGAGGATGTTCCAAACTAGCCAGCTAGTAATATGTGTGTATACATTGTATATATATATCATGTAATTCATGTATGTGTGC
Organism: Breviolum minutum Mf 1.05b.01; assembly: GCA_000507305.1. Lineage (NCBI taxonomy): Eukaryota > Dinophyceae > Suessiales > Symbiodiniaceae > Breviolum > Breviolum minutum. The sequence goes on along the minus strand of DF241626.1, from coordinate 13,967 downwards.
GTGTGATTATTCAAAATACGTGTAGAGAGAGAGAGAGAGAGACAGAGAAAAGACAAAAAACAATAGATGGATAGGACGACTGACCACGTATTCCAAGCTTTACCAATCAACTTCGCAAAGCTGGTATAGCCCTCATGCAGGTAGTAAGGAGGAGACACTTCCAAAAACCGTAAGACATACAGTAGATCAAAATCGAGTCTCTCCACCAAGGAAATCACTGTTCCTGGGTTGCAATTAAATCGAGTCAGTGTTGCCCCCGACTTTCTCCAGGTGTGTGTACATTATGAACCCCTGATGGAAATATACTTTGAAGGTGTGAAAGCTTGTATCTATAAATGCTGATGAAGGTTGGCTGCAAAATGCTGCTGGTAATCTCCCTGACGGCCCTGTAGGATGTGGGTGCAAGATGCAGTAGCAACAAAATGGCCATTGTCCCATACAGAAAAAGTTGTCTGAGCGAAAAAAGAAACAACTGCTACAAATAGCTACCATGTTTCGAGTTCAATGCAAAGGATATATATCTTGCACTCACTTCTCTACAATGACATTTCACTACAACTTCCCACTCTCAGTACTCATCATTTGAATGCATACGACTTTAGGCACATGCAAGAGTTCAAAAAAAACGACCTTAGTTTGCCCATCATTTTGTAGTTCCAGACCAACTGCAAGCTCAGCTCTAGCCTGGATCTGTTACAGGAAACAGTGCTGTGCTGCCCCTGTGACGACAGCAGCTCTCCATGTTGCTACCCGTTGCTACGGGACCAACACCGGCAGCAGCCGGACGTTCATAGGCTTCGCACACCGAGAGACCACAGTTGCATGGCAAATCCCATGGGATGCCTCGATCAGAGTAATTGCACCAAGCCTTGATATGAATGTCTACTGATTCTTGGAAAACAACGAAACTGTTGGAGAACTTGTTTCCAAGAGAAAATGCCATCATAGATGACCGGATCTATATTTTGGAAACTTGAAACACATATCCAAACGAAATTCCAAAAAACCAAGTGCCACGACTCTGTTCCAATGATCTTGCCATACGGCTGCCATGATCTTCTCATTCTCTCACCCCCGAGACACATCTACCAACTCCCCCAAAAAACCCACCGGGCCTGTGAAATATTGCAACTTCTCACCCCAGCCCCAAAAAGGCCAGCAACAACAAATACCTCAAGACTTGAGTGAATAAACTGGAGGGGTTGGAAAAGGGTACTACGTATGGGATAACAATCATAACAATTCATAACATATGTTTTTGAAAACACATGACAAATAATATACAAATGAAAAGTACAAATAAAAACTTTACTCCAAAATTCACAACCTGAGATACCTACAGGACCACATCCATGTGTAAAACTATCTGCTTCGCACATGGCATCTGTACCAAACTCCTCCACATAAGGTTCATCCTTAGTGCAACACAAGCCACTTGGGTGTTGCAAAAATAACATCCAAATGGGAAACTCTCCGAGCCAAAACCTGATGTAAGAGCAAGGCTTGTCAAGTCTGCTAGTGAAAGTACCGGTCATGAGGTTCAAGAAAGTTGTCAATAACTTCGAGCAACAACGAACTACAGCATTCCCACACAACCACAAGCCCAAAAGTACGTTCTTTCGTTCAACATTGCCGGGGTTTTGCATGGATATCATCAAGCCGTCCAAGCATCTAAGCATGCCATGGCCCCAATGAGTGGCTCTTGATATGCGCAGCTAAAGACCCGTTCTCCATTCATCCGTAGGCCAAATTCCCCAGAGCGTAAGCCATCGCGCAAGGAAACCACAGATTCCTCGTTTTGTTTTGTCCAACTACGCGATGAAGGATGTTTCTGTTGTATTCACCAGTTAGTTGATTGCAACTTGTAGTTGGATTTTTAGTTTGAACAACTAAAGGATGGGAACTGAAAACATATGGCAAGGACGGTATCTCACATCAAAACAGAATCACATATGGTAACCTCACGAATCACCACAAGAAGACTGTGTGAAATCATCCCTTGCAACTGCCAAAGCATGCAACACTAAAATTCTGCAGTCCTTAATGTATAAAACCTGTGCTGGTCCGAAAGCCGCCCGAAGTTTGGATGCGTTTTCAGGTGCCTCCTGCGTTTGAAGCAACAGGGATGGTGAACTTTGTACTGGATGTGGCTGTTGTTGTTTTTTTTGCGTGTTGTTGTTGCTGTTGTTGTTGTTGTTGTTGTTGGTGGTGGTGGTGGTGGTGGTGCGTGGTGCTGGTGCTGGTGCTGGTGCTGGTGCTGGTGCTGGTGCTGGTGCTGGTGCTGGTGCTGGTGGCTGGTGCGTGGTGCGTGGTGCGTGGTGCGTGGTGCGTGGTGTCGTGGTGTCGTGGTGTGTGGTGNGTGTCGTGTGTCGTGCGTGTGTGTCGTGTGTGTCGTGTTGTCGTGGTGTCGTGGTGTCGTGTGTCGTGTGTCGTGTGTCGTGTGTCGTGTGTGGTGTGTGTGTGTGTGGTGTGTGTGTGTGTGTGTGTGTGTGTGTGTGTGTGTGTGTGGTGGTGGTGGTGGTGGTGGTGGTGGTGGTGGTGCTTCTCGTAGATATTCATATGATTCAATCATATTTCCCTGTAATGATCTATCTTTAGATTTTGCACAGGAGCCTTGCCACAGCTGAGATGAGCTTCTTATGGAGCAGGTTGAGCGGAACGACAAAAGAAGTGTAACTACATACATATACCCTGATTTTGTTTGTAGAATGAAAAGAAAAATGTTAAAGCAGGATTTATCATCCTAAGGAAACATCAATCCATGAAAAGAATTGAAACAGGATACCACTCAGCAGGAGCGTAGAGGGTACCCGAAGAGTTGATAGGAATCATATAAATCCTGTATCCACTGCTTTTTTTTGCTAAAGAAATCATTAAAGGACACTTTTTTTGGGAGTTAGGTCCCATCCTACCCTTTCCTGAGTATGTGGAGGGGACGGGATGATTAGAAGAGTTTCAAACACAGAAGCCATCATTTGCAAAACGTCTTTGGCATCGTTGGCTTAAAACAAACACATCCTCAACAAGAAAACCTTCAATGTAAATCTCTGTGCTTCCGAAACAGAAAAGGCATGCAAAGGCTGCATGTTGAAAAATGAACCAAATATAATACTTGGGAATCTTTGGCATGGGCTTTGTCACAGCAAAACAGATCTTCGGTGGCTAGCTTCCAACATCTGCTGGACAAATTACTTATACTGTTGTTGGAAGAAATCCCAAACAACCACCTTTTGGATGTATAAGACCCTGGAAACAATGCGATAAACGACCAGCCTCAACTGGTTAGCCGGATTGCTTCTATCAACAATAGTTCCTAACCTGAATGTTTTGGATATTTCTGTGACACTTCCCTTGGGTCCTGCAACTGCAAGAGCTCGGTACGTAAAGATTGGTGCAGCCTCGCTACCCCAAGTTTGATGAGGAAATCCAAGACTAAACAGTCAAATTGAGGGCTGCCATCTTTAGGATACAGCCATTGCTTATTTTGTTTATTTTGGCCAAGTAAAAAAACAAATCTCAAAGTCCCCATCGGAATTCTTGTTTTTCTTGTGGCAAAATATCAAAAATCCCCTACAGAAAGGTTGAAATCACTAGCATGTCATAGCATTTCCTAACACCATCACAACGGGAGCTGGGATCCCTCTGTTTCGGAAACATGGCAACACCCAAATTAAAAACAAACAAATTGGTGTTACCGAACTCTAAAAGAATGTGAAGATAAGAATGAAACAAAATCAAACTGCATTATGTATCTGTAACGGTTTCAGCCTCATTAGCCAGAACAGTAGCACCAAATCTCACTTCACATTGAAAAATCCTCACATGTTTTTTTCTGGTTTGAGAAACCGTTTCTGGATATTTCCTCCCAAAAATCTGGGAGCTGGGGAAATTACCCCGAAACACCTGTCAACTCTTGATCTTTCAAGCTCAATTAAGTGGTTCCCTGTCACACTGTCACAAAAGAAAAACCGATTGTTGCAAATGCAGGCATCCACCAAAAGGATCCAAAAGGAACAAAACAACAAACAAAGACAGTTTTTCACCAAACAGGTTGATCCCTACAGATGTCCCCAGTGATCTAACAAAAAATTGACAACTCAAAGGCACTCGGCGGACGAAAGGTTGAATTTCGATAGCTGCTTGAAGCGTTTCTCACGAGCAGTACCAGCTTCAATGGCATAAGGCCTTGAGGCACAGCCAAGGCGAAGTTCATGAGAAAAGTCTTGCAAAAGTGTTGTGGCATTGTTTGGTGTTGGTTCGAAATATGTTTGTAGTTGGTGTGATTTGGTTCGATTTTATGTATTTCTCACATGTTTTTTTGCTCTAAGATGCATAAGAATCCAATCCCAGCAGCTTCACTCGAGAGTAAACCTCGTAGAGGCCATTGGCATGTGCAAAATAATCATACCTCAGTGCACTGGTTAAACTATATTCAAGTTGACAGATGTAGACAAATGGAGCCCCAAATGGACAGTTGCTATTATATACCTTAGATATACTTGTACCTAGAATATATTAGATGTGCAGTAACGACTGCAAGTGTTGTTATTCTGTTCTCATCATATCGTCCCCAGTCGCAAAAAACATGCAGTCTGGCAAACACACAGGACTCGACCAGAGCAGCATCAGCACCAATACGGTCCATCAACAACTACGAAGTCCTGAACCGCTATCTTGATAACTAAGCCATTTCTATCCCGACCACCCACCAAACGTAATACTGCAAGTTCATCTATAGACCTCTAGTCTGAAAATAGGTATATCATCTCTTCATCCACAAAAATTCAAAGCTCAGCTCTTGATCACAACTTCCATTCATCACGGTTCATTCCTTCCCAAGCAACGTACATCCAGTTTCATCCACCATGGTCTCACTGAGGTTGTAGATACGAAACGTAGGGCTATTAGCCTGGTCATGATGTGCAAGAAATCTTTGGGTCAAATTGGAAGATGAGGTTTTGCACTTCAATAATAAATGAATATACTATATATATATACAGTAAGTGTATATATATATATGTAGATATTTGTATGCAATTGTAGACATATACACACATGCTTCGAAGAACAGCAACTACCCTGCCACGAAATGTCAAATCATGAGGTTCCACATTCCTTATCACTTAGTTTGTGAAGATATACTTGGTTTCATAAAACCTCATCTCAGCCTTTAAAGCTGCAAGCTTTTTTGGAGGGAGGATCCACCTCCCTGACGCCAAGGAAACTGAGGAGGAATATGCAAGAGACATCTATGGCAATCGATGCATACAGGTGCCAAGAATTCGATATTCTTGGCATTTAGATGTTAGATTTACCTACAGTATGTAGATATTTATACATACATGTCTGCAGCAGAATCATGTCTTCCTGTATCTGGGGCCAAAAATCCCCGGTTCAGCAAATTTCCTCCTGATCAAGAACAACCTCCCTTACCTTAGAAGCGAAGCTTGAGATAATCTCATGCTTTTTTCTTCATCTCAAAAAGAAACTGGGAAGAAAAAAAATACCAACAACACACCATCTCACCCATACTTTCTCCATTTAACACGTCTTATTTGTTGTATCAAGAAGCACAGTTCATGGTCTCGGGCAGCACTACCCGACGTCGAAAGTAGGCACCCAATTCAATGGCGGCGACCTATGGAACTGTTTTTTTACGGTGGACTCGTGGGGATTTCTTGGTTCCTTTTCAAACATGAAAGACCTTGAAGTACTGTTGATAGGTAGTTTCTCCCAATATTTACAAGGTTTTACACGTGCCAGTTCGTGCATATGTATAAACATATTGATGTATGGTGTATATCATATAGACATAGACATCCATTTGCCTTACCTCAATCAACCTGACTCAAGAGCGATCTTGGGAGGATCTGCTACAACTACCTGGATGATGGATGTACATGCGACCCAAAAAAAAGCAATGATTTGTAGTTGACCTGAACCATACTGTTGATGGAAGAAATCCTGCACCTGGGATGTAAAAACCCTGGAAATGATGGGATGAACTACCGATCAAGTGGTGCAGGATATCTTCTGTCAATAGTATTTTCTTTGAACCATGTTGCCACAACCTGATTCATGATTGTTGATTCATGATATGCAATTCAGCAAACCGAATTCACCAGCTGAGTGGCCAAGACTTCGAAATCTTCTGCCAATGACAAACCCTTGGGATGATCATAGACCAAAAACGCAGAGGTATGGTCAAAGCGCTGATCCCAATCATCCACATACCACAAATTGCGGTCACCTTACCGTTCGCCACTTGGATCGGATCATCCCAGGTGGAGGGAGAAAGTGATCGGATCACCCCGATTGAGGATGAAGCCAAAAAAGAAGGCCATTTTGGGAACAACCGCCGCGCGTCTTGGGGACTTACGACTTACGATGGTCCTGGGATGATCCTCCAGGCCATAAATATCCAACGAGGTGGGCAACGTATCTTTCCTCCACAAGTTGAGCCATGGGACACAAGACACACGTTTCAGTTGGCACCTTAGTATCACGTCTAGGAGTCTACCTACATATCTCAATGCTGCTTAAATGATGGTTTTAGTGAGTTGATTGAGACCATGACTGAAGAAGTTTGAAAAGCAAGCATGTTCGAATTCAAAACAAGCCTATTCTCACTGAGCGCACACTTGAAAAAGAGAGGGTGTTCGGTGTTTAATACTAACAGGATAATGCATATCTCATGGTATCATATACATATTTATACTTAGACATAGATAGATATAAAATGCATGACAATGCAAAATATTTTTGAAACAAATCATGACTCAAAATCAAACATATTAAAGATCCTGTGTGAAATATTAGTCATTTTACCCCAAAAACTATCATATCATTAAGGCCGCAGCCCTCCTTCCCAGTGGAACAAATCCCTCCCCATGTGACTGTCCGGTCTGAATCTGCTGAAGGAACGCAAAAAATACATCTTGGGATCAACTCCATTGACGTGTACCACCTGAGCGCTGCAGGATTTGGGAAAAGCTTCTTAGTATCATTCAAATTCATGTTTATAAAAATAATATATGTATATATAGGCAGTATACAACTTATGTATATATAATATCATATACTGATACTGCTTCTACTGATTTTCATAATATATCTAAGTACTCTAGAGGGGAAATACATCATTACGAGCGCCTTATATCACTTGGTTTTGTTTGCTTGCAAAACTTGAGGTTGGAATCTTCTCTGCCTTTCGTCCGCAGTAAAGTTTCTTGAGATGTAGACAAAAATGTTTTCCCCTTCAAGTCACTAACACATCTTTTGATTCAAAGGTTTTAGTGTTGACCGTTGGAAAATCTGTTGATACAGGTTGGCTATCAAGTTGTGCTATTTGATATTGTATCGTTTCAAATCAAGTAGACGCTAATGATCCGTGATCAGCCCGGTGACCCGGTGAGCAATGGCGTTATATGCTTCGATTTTGAAGGTTCTTGGCGCCTTTGTTGTGCCTTTAGAATGACAGGTTTGAATGGTGCGCATGTCACGTATGAGTTTGACACATCAATCATCACAGTGTACACAAGGTATATGTATTGTATATGTGTTTACAAATGTATATATATATATTTATATACACACATGACGTTTTATCGTATGATACTCTCACTGCACTCCTGCCAAGTGTTCCACATACGGCATGTTCTATATATAATTAAACATATATATATATATGTATGATATATGATCATATAACGTATATGGCATAAAAACAATCACCGAGTCATCTTGGATTTTCAAACTGAACAGAGGGCTCTTAGTTCCATTCAAGCCACGGCTGGTTTTCCACCCACTTGACCACCACAGTTGCTCAGTTTGTACGCCTCTGTAGATGGGAAACACTCCGGCACTTTTTAAAAGGTTCAAAATGAAATCATGATTCATATGAATTACATGTGCAGAAAATCAAATGACAAAACGAATAAAGGCACATGACATATATCTGATGTATATCTACAAACAAAGTTTACTTAAGTCGTGTTGAATCAATCAAACCAGGCATTTCTGCTCAAGTTCTAAGCATGAATAGAATTTCCCGAAGCGACTTCCCACAAAACACGAACCTTGCGCCAGAAGTAATTCATCCCGTGCGAAATACAGACCTTGGAAGGTCCATGACTTCAACCTAAAATACAAATAAAACTACATGGAAAATACACAGTATATACTTTGCTCCCCACAATATATAGGTTATATCAATATCTTATAGTATCTGGTGTTTTGTTGTCAGAGATTTGTGAAAAGTTTCAAGGATTGAGATATGTTGATTGAAAAGATGGACGGATTTCATGGTCCTAGAGGAAACATAGGACATGAATTAGATAAATACAGGAGTCTTCGTAAGTGATGCTAGGTTCAACCCATCTAGCAATGAACATGTTGTTGCACTCTTCCAAATCGATTCCCCAAAATGGTGGGTGTTTCCCCAAAGATTTACGGTATATTCTGAGGTGAAGATATCAGGTATTGAAGAATAATCAATCATGATGCAAAAGCATGTGTTCCATCAATAATTAACATATAATTACAACATTATCTGAACATATCGCAGTATGCTGTATGTATAGATTGAAATCTTGTTTGAATTGTTAATCGCTCTTGTTATTATGTGTTCAGTTCTAGGGGATTCGCGTAGGTCTCTCCCCCTACCTGTACCTATCCTCATTCGCTCCCGGCATCCGGAATCCTGGTTCTTCATGAAGTTTCTATTTTGGAAAACTAGGAAACATAGGTGTTCAATGTTCAATAAAGTTACCCTCCAGGGAACTAACATATCCCACCTTGGGAAAAGGAAAATCATCTTCCCATTTTTTTGGGGATATGTTAATTCCCTGGAGGGTATTTCCAAATTTCAATGAACGAGTTGAAAAACAAATCTCACAAGCTTTCCCGATAAAAACCGGCTTTCAATTGGTTCCAAACGACCAAGAGTTTGCTTCAATGCTGAATTCCCCGGCAATACTCCAAATCATGTATGTGACGTCTGACGAACATAGATGAACCTAAAAACATCCACCTTGCTAAAAGAATCTGGTGAGCTTTCCTTACCAATAAACATCAAAACTTGAGGGTGGCTAATCACATCAGGCTTTTCAAGAAACCTGCCAACATTTGGGAAACAAAAAAAACCTTCTTTTGCTAAAAATAGTATATCAGGTTATCCCCTCTTTGCAAATGTATGTTTGTTTCTCTCGGTCGTAAAAATCAATTGTCCAGCTTTTCAATCCCAAAAGTAAGCTTCGTACTTTCAATGCCAAAGTCACCGGATCCAAGAGTCGCACGGATACACCACAACCAACTCTGGAAGCAGTCAAAGAATTCCAGAGATCTCGTGGAAGGAAACGAGTTGTTTGATTTTGCCAATCCTAAGGCCAATTTGTGATGTAACCCTTTTGTGGTTTTACCAACCCCGAGTTGGTTGTTGGATGGGTTGGGACCAGAGGCCCATGAGACCTATATACTGGAGGGCCCTTGTAGTCGATCGGCTGGGGGGTTGGGATCCAATATAGGGGGCCCCAATGAACCAATATATGACAAAATTTCTGTTAAGAAAAAATAATCCTGTCATCATTCCTGGTGTCTTAACTCACAAAAGAACAGAGCTACCTTTGGATATGCTAGTGATCTGCATCTCTGGCCACAGGAGTCAACACTAAACAGAAGTCCAGGACTGGAAATAAGTTCCTATGGGGTTGTGCCTTGAAAAAAAAAAGGAGCTTACTAAGGGTATGAAATCATTGATCTCCAAATTCCTCAAAAGTTTGTGAAAGAAACTTCGGGAGACAACAGTGTCAAGGCAGTTCAAACAATGACTCCTTTAGGGCTTCATTCTAAATCTCATCCCCATCCAAGGCTTTTCAACTCATCCTCCCATGGCTTTGGTCACTCCAAGTATCTAAATCTTCAAAGGTGAGGTTTTCATAGCGGCTAATGACCTTGCTGCTACCGGGACACCCCGACCCTTGCCGTGTTGATGAGTGCTAAAGGGCTGAAGTGTTGAATTGTTTTGTTGGAATTGACGAGGTGCTTGTGATCTTTTGTTGAAAGAAACGGAAGAAAAGTGGTGCCCTGAAGAATCAAGAACATGACTACCAAGTCTTTTTGATTTGAGTGTGTTGTTTGCAGCAGCAAAACTGTCACAACCCAAAAAAAACAAGTGTATGAACATATACGCAGCAAACCCTATTGCAAAGGACCTTCAATACTAGAAAGGTATGCCATAGACGTCTATCTATATATATATATATGAATGCTTCCAAAAATAGTGGGTTTTCCCCCCAAATCATCCATTTTAATAGGGGTTTTCCATTATAAACCATCCATTTGGGGGTGTTTCCCTATTTTTGGAAACATCCATATATATCAACTCCTTAGACTTTTCCATGAATGTCACTTTGAACCGTCTGCTCTACCAGGCGAGCCTTTTAACAAATTTGATGCCAGGTCGCACAAGACGGAGCCTCCATTTTACCTTGAGTTGAAGCAGCCGAAGTTGGAGACAAGGGCAATACCATGGGGAAATCTACCTGTAACCTTTAAGGAGGCCTGGAAGATCGAACATGTTTAAACAAGATACATGATGGACAGCCTGTGAATCCCCAAGATTGAGTTAGAAGATTCAGTGTAGGAATGTAAGAGTACAAACTAAATTGGGCCATCTTCAGTCTGCATGTGCACCAATTGCCGTAAGGGTCAGGCACACATGTTTCAGAGGTAGTCATGCCATTGAGTGGTGCCATTGAGTTTGGGCTCATGGAATTCAAGCCTTTGAAGAATTCAAGCATAGAATCGTGCTGTTGATGGAAGAAATCCAGCTAACCAGTTGAGGTTGGTAGTTTATCCCGTTATTTATGACGGGATGTTTACATCCCAGGCGATGCAGGATTACTTCCATCAACAGTACGTCTGCAAAACACAACTCCCACAGTATTGCTTCACATAGGTCCCCTGTCTCAAGTGCTATTATATAAGCATATGTTTTAGGGGCTCTGAGAGGTTTGGGCCGCATCTTGATCCCAAATCAAACATCCCTTGTAGAGATGTTTACCACATCTCTAGCAGCAAGTTGCTCATGACAAACTTATTGAAGACCCGTTGATCCATGCCATCACGCAAGGTGGGACCTTCATAGGCTTCATAGTGGGAGTCGATAAACTCCACCAGGAATTCCTGGCCGTGTTGAGTCGTCTATCTAGGATCCATGGGACTAACATAAAGACCAACCAGTCATGTAGGTAAATATAGCAGTCCCATGGATGGTATGGGTATTTTAGGTGTATGTTATACCTGACAATTCTGGTGGTGACCTTTGTCTTGAAAGTCTTCTCAGTGAGCCTTTCAAAAGTTAAGCGGCTTCCAAGTAGGGGATCAATACCTTTAGAAAAAGGGATACTGCACCTCCAAAAAAACATGTTTTCATACATTCAGCAAGCAGAAGAAAAATGCCCGCCAGTCATACGGTGCAATGGTGAATACAAGATTCCGGCTGGATTCCATGTCTCTCAGGTTTTTTTTACAAAAGCCGTTTTGGATTTCCATATTCTTTTTTAAAATTGTTTACTCCCCGGAAATTTAACATGGAACCTGAAAATGATGGTTTCCAAAAGGAATCACCTTTTCCAGGGACTTCTTTTCAGGTTCCATGTTAAATTTCAGGGGTGTGTAAAAGCCATGGTACAAACAACTTCACCGAAGGCTTCGCCAGCAAAAATCCGGTGTTAATGTGTTCAGCAGGTCGCAACCACGTGGCCCAAAGGTGCTTCTGCGGAAAGAAATGGTCCGTCATTGCTTCGAGATCCGAATCTCCAAAGAAATGCGGAAAGGGATTTGATAAAAAGACAATGTCCTTGGATGTTTTGGAGGATCCGGGAAAAAGACATGGAGGATATATGGCTGCTATCTTTATTTCTCATGACTCTTGATATTTGTGTGCACTTGTCTAAGCATGTGAAACATCATACATAATGAATTATGTGGTTCGAAACGCCTTTTTACAAGAGGGGATTGTCACATGTTCACATCATAAAATAGTTATGGCTCCATTCGGGTAGTAAAGGGAACACAGAATTCAACATATTCCGCTCATTTTGGTGTTTTTGGTGGCAATCATTTTTTGGCAGCCATATGCTGTATCATACAGAGCATCACTTGGGTTGTTTGGCAAATTTAGTTAGTGAACATCCATCACCTTCCATAGCTTTGTCTTGAAAGGGCTATGTATCCAGTACTTTCCAGAAAAAAAACAAGTTTTCAGAGTCCCATAGCAGCTTCGGGTGTAGGAAAATTACACTCCCTGGTCCCTAACAAACATAGCACCTGCCAGGTTGCGAAAAGGCCCCAAAAAGGAAAGGATCCCTCTTGCAACCATCCATCTTGAGGTACTATGATAGTTTCAGGTTTCAGGGAGGGTATGTTCAAAATCCATTTTCAGTTTTTTCTAGGGAATATTCAGGACTTTCATTTTGGGAATGTCCTAAGGTTCATGGCACTGGAACCTGAAAATTGAGGCCGCTTTGAACAAGGAAATTCCCAGGCAAATTAAATGATCATTTGTCAGGTTCCGTGTTGGTTTTGGGAGGCTGCAATCGCTCTACTTGTAGACTGTAAGTTCTAGACACTTTGCTATGCCTGCCATGTTGGATCATTCTGGTCAATTGCTGGCAGAATGAACTCAGATTCAGACATGACCGCATGACTCATTTCATAGTCACATTTACGTGCCAAGTAGCAGAGTCTACGACCAAGACTTCCAAACCCAAAGCAATGCAGGTCGTTTGGATGACCCAGCGCATCTTCCAAATATCATCCTGACGCAACAATTGTTCAGATTTTGGAAGAGAAATTACATGACTCAAAGTGTCTTCCGAGGACCACCTTCATCAAACCTCAAAAGATATTCACCAACTTCTTCAGATCGACCCATGCTATTCTCACATTCTGTTAAGCATCAACGGAACCCTCGAATCAATGGCCACCCCACGGTTCTAAACATATCCATGGAAGCCGCCATGTCCTGCAAATCTACTGGTCCCAGTGGTTCGTTGAGCACCGCATTGAATCCAGCAGCTTCTGCTCTTTTCACTGCATCTTTGTCCAAAGCAATGAAAACAAAAATCTTTTCCAATTCCTCAGTGTGAATGTCCAACAAAAATGTGGTGCCACACACCCCACAACCAGGGACCCGGCTCAAATAGGAACACCAGAAAGGACTCAAATTTAAATAGGACGATAGAAACCATCTATCCCCACAACCACAATGATCTACATGAGGCTGAGCACATTGTAAACTGTAAATAGACACCTTTTAAAAAAGTCCATGCAGTCCTCAAACTGGTCGGTGAAACCCACATAAACCCGCCCATAAACTTAAAAACGGAATTACTCAGAACCCACAACGCCGAATGCCAGTTAGGAGACTATGAGAACCGAATGTAGTATATAGTTCCAGTATCTAAAATTCTAAAAATCAGCCCCCCCAAGAATCCTCCGGAAATGGCTGATAATGAGGCGGAAGCCCACTAAAATCGGAAGGCCACTAATTTAAGACATTCTGCAAATTTCATTCTTGATGAGTTTTCTTTTCAAAAAAGCACTTCAACCTCTTCTGCAGGCATCCCAAACGCTTCCTCAACAAAAACCTGGACCTGAATCTTAAAAAAAACACTTCAAAGATGCTGGGAGTGATGACTGTGGCGTAGCCAAGGTGGGGCAGCCTTGTGTCGTTTATTTAAAAAAACACATGGCAAAGCACATTGTGTATTGAACTTTGAACATGTATGAGTTTACATTAGAATATGGTCGCCGACATAATTTTAGAAAAAAAAAAGGTGTACTTCGCCGACAGCAAATTGCTGTCTACCACTTTTTCTATAATTCCTATTTCGTGAGAAGGGTTCATTTTGCCGATGTGTAGATTCAAACCTTTTGTTGCGTTGCCGATTTCCCGATTTCCG
>DF241625.1:67793-113963 GCA_000507305.1 Breviolum minutum Mf 1.05b.01 | reverse complement strand
AAGAAGAAGAAGAAGAAGAGGAAAGAAAGGAAAGGAAAAGGAAAGGGAAAAGGAAAAGGAAAAGACAGAGTTCGATTGTCAAACAATGAAGACGAAGCTGTTGCGAATCTTGCTCGTTTTAATGACATGAATCCCAACTTTGTGTTTGAGCCGAGAGCTGTTCAGACTGAGACCCAAAATCTATATAAGCAAACTGGGGAGGTGCATCAAAACCTCATCAAACAGATGCAGAGGCACTTTGTTGGTCAAGTTCCCGCGCTGCATGGTATTTTACGTGACATGGCGCAAGAGTCTCACTGGGTTGTGGATAGACACAACCAACACGAGAGGGGTCGACAGGAACGTAATCAATATAACCAAGACCGATCTTCAGTGTCTGGGTTCTCGTTCCGAAGTGGATCGACGACAAGGTTCTGAGCCATTGCCGTGTGCGTTTGCGCGCTGCGGTGTGGTGGAACAAGGCCTTGCATGGATGCACGCTGTATGCGTTTGCGCGCTGCAGTGTGGTTGAACAAGGTCTTGTATGCATTTGTGTGCTATTGGGTGTCAGAAGGCGCTGTATGTCTTTGCGGGCTGCAGCGTTATGTATAGGAAGTCTGAATCACTTTCTCGCCATGCTCAAGGGTGAAAATTGGTTGGAATGGTTACTTGGTGGGGGGATGTGATGATTGTGAAAGTTGCAGTGGTAAGACATTGACGTTGAAAAGTGAAACATCTGTTTAGTATTTTTTGTTGAATACTGCGTTAGCCGTTTACGGTTACAACGTGGGGTGAGTTGGATGGAGAAGTTGCTGTGCTTGTAAATTCACCTGAAACAGTGCAACAAGTGTTGGGTACTTTGTTGGTTACTGCGTTGGCTGTTTGTGGCTCCGGATGTATAGAAATGAACGAAACATGTACACAGTGCAAAACATTTTCAGCAACGAAAGAGAATTGACACATGCACAGACAGCTTTTAGACTTTAGCAACAAGTATCATGAGATGCAAATGAGATGTTACGCAAATGAGATGCAAACACATACAACATTTTAGATTGACAAGACTTGTCTGTGCAGGAGGTGTGGTTTTGCAACCCGCCCCTTGGGAGCAGTCGAGGGCCTGTGGCTTTGCGGCCTGGGTTTTCTGCCATGGTTCCCATAGTCGCTGTTACGGTGCCTTCGCAAACGTTCGAACAGTACAGACTGCGGATGCGACAACATTTCAACCTTCCAAATCAACTTAACACAAGTCGGTGTGTTGCATGCAGGAGGCCAGAAACAAGGAGCGAAGCGGGAAGGCGAGAACATCACAAAACTGGTGCTTGTGAAGCTTGCTGGGATGCCCTGGCGGCTAGTAGCCCGGAGGCGCGAGTCGTTGCTGCACAGCGGTGCACGCGTCTGAACGGCGCTGCGGCCTGCGAGTATTTTTTGACGTGGATAGAAGTAAATCGAGTTGCTCCTGGGGGAAACCTCAGAGCTCACCCAGATCTTGCTCGTCACATCATTGGCATTGGTACCAATGTTCTTCCACCTCCAAATTTGTGGCGGCCAAATGAAAGACCGTGATTTTACAAAACAAGCATGACACGTGGACTTTCGGGTTGTTGTATGTCTTTGCGGACTGCTGCAACCCAGATGTTATCTCACCCATATCTTGCTCGTCATATAATTGGCATTGTTATAAATATTCTTCAACCCCCAAACGACCGATTGTTTTTATTTTCATAAAACTACTACGGGGCGCTGACTCATGCGTTGTTGTATGTCTTTGCGGACTGCGGCAACCCACGAGGATGCATGGGCATCTTTGTTTTCGTTGCGACTATAGAATATGTCTTTACGCAGTGGGTCTTGGAAAAAAGGTAGGTTATGTTGCGTATCAGGCGCTTTTGGTGGTGCATTTTTGCATAGAGTTCACAAGAGTAGTTCATGGAAGAAGGGTGCTCTTGTACTGCTGCATTGGTGGGGTAAAGATCTGAAGCAGGATGTCCCGTTTCATGTCATTTATCGGCTCATGACATTACGCACGCCTCATGTATAGCGACGAACATAACATAGAACGTACTACTCACATATAGAAGATAGCATAAAAGAGGATACGTTCAAGAAGGAAAATCACAGAGTTCTATTTTCCACGTAGGCTTTAGGTTACCAGAATATCATGTCTGCGGGCTTGAGACGTGGTGTGGCTTTGCGGCCCGCCACTAGCGCCATGGAGGCAAGAGATGCTTTGTTGTATCTTGCAAGGGAACATATGCGTTGCATGACGTCGGACAGTCAAACTCGCTTTGAGAAGTGCGTAGAGTTTGTGGAAATGGGTGTGATGCCGGCAGAATGCTTGGCGACAGTGGCTCAAAGCATATTGCAGAAGCAAAAACTGAAGGCAAATAAATCGCCAAAGACTTGGCTAACCGACGTGTCTCTGCGGTCCGACGGGGGAAACCAGGGGGCGCAGTCTTCACAGCCCGATGTGACTTTGCGGTCCGGCGGGCGAAGCAATTTTTTTTTGGGAAAGGTGACATCTCCGAGTAATTCCTCTGGCGGTGCTCCCTTGTGGTCGGATGTTATGAAAAATGGGCAGTGGCTGCCATTAAACAGTGACATGTGGTATGATGAGGCAACAGCTCAATGGAAAGTTTACAGGCCATATCGTCGGCAGTCACATGTCACTGGAAAGCGCAGAGGAAAGAGCAAAGGCAAGAAGCGTGGGAAAGGCTTTTTTCAGAAAGGTAGATTGTCTGGTGACGAAGATGAAGCGCTTGCAAATCTCTGTCGTTTTTTGCAAGCAAATCCTACTTATGTTTTTGAACCAAGGCCGGTAGAGAGTTCTTTTCTTGAGTTGTATCAGGAAACCGGTGAGATGAATCAAGTTCTACTTAAACAAATGCAGAGGCATCTGATTGGTAAACCTGATGAGTTGAGACATGTGTTAGAACAAATGGCGAGTGGCTCTCACTGGAGAGTGGATCAAATGAATCATCTTGAGAGAGAGAGACAGCAGCGTCGGCAATTCCATCATGATGGCAAATCTTCAGTTTCAGGTTGGTCTTTTCTCAGTGGTGCCAGCACTACACCATTTCAATAATATTTTTGAAAAAGGCAATGTATGTCTTTGCGGGCTGCTGTGTTGCTGAGGACTTGGAAAGAACGCGTCATGTGTTAGAAGGTGCTGTATGTCTTTGCGGGCTGCGGTGTCTTTTAGGTTCTGACTCATTTTGACCTAGTGAAAAGGGAAATGCTGGTGGTGAACTGAACAAGGACAAGTTGAAACAGGTAGTTTGGCTACTGGTTTGGGATTGTTTTTCTAGGGAGTCTGGCAGGTATAATTTTGTAGATAGCGATAGCTATAGGGGTTCTTACTTCCAATAGGGGGGGGCGGATTGGACGTGGGACCTGCTATGGCAGGGTGCAGTGGACGTGGTGCCATTGCTGGGTTCCAGCGTAGGGCGCTTGCTATGGTTGCGGAAGGGTGACGACCCACTTCGAGGGAGTGGACGTGGTGCCATTGCAGGGTGCCATTGGAAGGGAGGGTGACCACCAACTTTCGGGGAGTGGGCGTGGTGCCATTGCAGGGTGCCATTGTAGTGTGCTGTGGGTGGGGGAGGAGGGTGACCAACTTTGGGGGCGTGGTGCGATTGCAGGGTGCCATTGTAGTGTGTTACGGTGTGGAGAGGGAAGGGTGTCGACCAACTTTGGAATGGACGTGGTGCCATTGCAGGGCGCCATTGTAGTTGGGTGCCGGTGTGACGACCGTGCCATTGCGGGGTGCCCATGGCAGCCTACATAGCAATGGCATCCAGAAAAAGCATCGACAAAAACTGCATTGAACGTTAACAGACGATACATTGTTCTTTGCATTGATAATATAAAAATTGTTTTTTGCTGTCTGGGGTCTATTGTGGTATAATGATGCGGAAGCAGAGTCTTTGTTGCTGGGAGGTTTGCTGGAATGCTTGATGAGATTTGATTGCAATTTTTGGTTCATGACCTTTTGGTGCCTGCACAGCATGGAATGTATGAGATAGAGTTAATGACATGTAACCGAAAACATATGTTCGCGGATATATACGAAGCAAAATACTAGTTCTGACCAACTATATTACAAGGTCTTTGCGACTCAGTATCATTTCTTGGGCACAGGCGGTGTGGTTTTGCGACCCGCTCCTGCAAGGATCGAGAGGTGGTGTGGCTTTGCGGCCCGCTGCTGTTGCCATGGTGGACCGTGCTGTATCGGCGCATGGGTATCATGAATTGGGCCCGCAAGAAATTCTTAGACTCGCTGGTTTGTCAGAAAGTATCGAGCGCAGCACGGATCGATGCAAAGCTTGTCCGGATGCTGCCAAGCGGCTTTTGAAACAGCTTCATGAGTCTCGGGATTTTTGGTGTGGACTAAGGCGTCACGGAACGGTAGAGCAATGTTTGAAGTGGTTGGAAACTATGAGTTTACATAGCACTAGGCGTGTGCATCAACATTTGTATACTCAAATAGATGCTGCTGCTTTGAATCTGTATGAAGACATACAAGAAAACTTGGTAACCAAAATTGAGAGGCATTTTGTAGGCGAGCCGGAAGCGCTGTTGCAACTCTTGCAGGAAGTGGGGCGAGAGTCTCATTGGATTGTAGATCAACACAACCACATTGAGAGGGAAAGACAGGAACGTCGTCAACAGCAGGGGAATCGCACATGATTGTTTATGATATACAGCATTGTGTGTTTTTGCGGGCTGCAGTGTTGTTGTTGTTGTTGTTGTTGTTGTTGTTGTTGTTGTTGTTGTTGTTGTTGTTGTTGTTGTTGTTGTTGTTGTTGTTGTTGTTGTTGTTGTTGTTGTTGTTGTTGTTGTTGTTGTTGTTGTTGGAAAAAACGCTGTATGCCTTTGCGGGCTGCAGTGATGGGGATGGTGCAGCCGTGCTTGTTGATACACACTACAAGATGTGTTTCTCGTCTACACCGTGCAGAAACATGCCTTGATGATTGACGTTCATTATCATTTGGTTTGTCGTAGAAAAACCACTGTATGTCTTTGTGGACTGCAGTGGTAGAGATTGCGTACGCGCAATGCTTGTTCTTTGCAAAAAAAAAGCTGGAGGGAAATTGGAAGGATAAAAAGTAGGACATCATACTGAAGGTACTTCTGAATCATTAATGGTGTCACGATTAAGTATGGAATATTCGAATGATGTAGGGATTAATAGTTGGAAGGAAGGAAGACATTGAATAGCTAGTAGTTGTTGGCAGGAACACTTGCGTTGAGACAGAAATGTAAATGATTCAGGATTCTAGAGATTTGGAAATGCAGGAAACATAGTCATGTAGTCGATTGTCACTTTGAACAGAAACAGGATGCACTGGCAACTTTCGGCTCCTGACTTCATGACGCACAGTATCTAGAAAACAGACGCACAAACAGGCAGAAATCAACAAGATTCAGACAAGACATAAACAAAACAAACAAAGAGTATCTTTTTTACAATCCGACACGTAACAGCAAGTATCGGAATTGTATCTTCTTTTCTGTAAAGCAACGAGGTGGTGTGGTTTTGCGACCCGCCCCAACGGAGTTTTTCGTGGCCTGTGGCTTTGCGGCCCGGGTGTTCTGCCATGGTTGAGGGCCGTGTGAGGTCCTCGCACGGTTATCATCAGATGGGCCCTAATGAAATATTGAGATTGTCAACAACGAGAGAGAGTCTCGAACGTAGTCTCGACCGGTGCAAACCTTGTCCGGAAGTAGCCAAGAGACTTTTGAGACAGTTAGGTGAGTCTCGTGCATTTTGGTTTGCGTTGAGGCGTCACGGCACGACAGAGCTATGTGTCAAGTGGCTGCAGACTATGTGTGAACATAGCACTTGGTGTGACGAGAGATACGGGCAGAATGAAGTTCTGCGGCGGGATTATTTGCGTTTTTGGCAGGAAGTGAGAGACTACCGACCGAACTTTGAGGATGAAGAAATGAAACGGCGCCAACGCGAAGCAGAAACAGCGCGGGCTGCCGACCCTTCCGTTACCGTTTGACGCAACCAAGGTCCTTGTGTGCATTTGCGTGCCGCAAGGTGTTTTTTTATGTAAGAAAAACTTTACGAAAGCTGCACGGTATGCGTTTGCACGCTGCCGTGTTGTTCAGGAAGGCACTGTATGTCTTTGCGGGCTGCAGTGTTATTTCATGCTAGTACTTTTGGCAGAATCTTGCAATCAGGTTCAAAAGTGTGTCGCGCGCGGTATAAGTTGGGAGGATCTATTGTAGTGTGATTGGTTGGTTTACCAAGAAATGTGACACTTGGTTGCGATACCAAATGTTGAATTACGGAGTATTGAACCCTGTATGTCTTTGTGGGAACGACTACATTGAATAGAGACTAGTAGTTGGAAACAAGAGTGGCGTTTAGAAAGCTCAATGTTTCAAACACAACGAAGATTCAACTTTGCATGTTGAAGGTTTTCAAACAGACTGATCATGTTGAAGGTTTTCAAACATACTCATGTAGTCAATTGTCACTGTGAACAAGAACAGGACTCAATGGCGACTTTCGGCTCCTGACTCATGATGTATAGGGTCTAAAAAAACAGAGGCAAATGCAGAAATCATGACATTGCAACCAGACATTTAAGTAAAGAAACAACGAATATTTAACAAAATAGGTAGAAAGAACACCAGTACAAAATTTGTCTTTTTATTCAATCGACTCGGTGGTGTGGTTTTGCGACCCGCCCCAAACAATTTGTTGGTAGCCTGTGGCTTTGCGGCCCGGGCGTAAGGCGATGGGGGAGGGCCGTGTGAGATCCTCTCACGGCTATCATGAGATGGAAGTTCATGACATAATGAGATTGGCAACAATGAGAGAAAGCATTGAACGCAGTCAGGACCGTTACAAACCTTGTCCGGAAGCCGCCAAGAGAATTTTGCGACAGTTAGGTGAGTCGCGTGCTTTCTGGTTTGCGTTGAGGCGTCATGGCACGCCAGAGCAATGTGTCAAGTGGCTGCAAACTATGGCTGACCACAGCACTTGGGCTGACGAGAGAAACCAGGCCAATGAAGTTTTACGGCGGGAGTATTTGCGTTTTTGGCAGGAAGTGAGAGACTACCGACCTAACTTTCAGGATGAAGAAATGAAACGGAGGCAACGCGAAGCTGGGACTGTACAGGTCGCCGACCCGCCTGTTGATGTTTGACGCAGCGGAGCTCATTGTGTGCATTTGCGTGCCGCAATGGGTGTGTCGCTTGGGGCTTGTGCGCGCTGAATAACTTTATAACTGTATTGAAACAGCATTCTATGCGTTTGCGCGCTGCAGTGTTGCTGCAGATGGCACTGTATGTCTTTGCGGGCTGCAGTGTCATTTCATGCCAGTATTTTTTAACTGAATCTTGGAATCTTGTTGAAAAGTGTGTTGAGCACAGCATACATTGCGGGGAGTTTTGGTAACGTGGCTCACATGGTTTGCAGTTACCGATTGCTATATTGCAGTGATACACTTTAGAATTGGGGACATACTGGGTTGCTGTCATGTTTGATCTTGAGTACTTTTGTTTCTACTTGTTCTGTGACTTGGTCTTGTAGGAGTTGTGTTCTTTTGTTTTAGGATTGCTTCTGAAAGATGTTTACTTCTAAATTTTGGCTCATATCCTTCATGTCTTGCATATGTACAGTCATCACACCATTATAATAAACACAATAACAATTCTTTCACAACGACAACAGCAGTAAGAGCAAATATTCAGCAACAACGGCACCAAAACAAGTCAAGGACAACACGCACCACGACAACTTCTTGTAGTGTAGCGCGGGGTGTCAGCAGTGTGGCTTTGAGGTCCGCTGTTGTTCCTTTTGTTTGTGTAGTGTTCGGTCGCAGCAGTGTGGCTTTGTGGCCCGCTGTTGCTTCTGCGCCATGGCTCGTTCCAGTGAGAGCATAGATGCTCTTGTCACTTTGGCAAAGCTTTACAGACTGGATCAAAGGAAGCTCCCGGAGAATATCCATGTATGTGTGGCAGGATGCACCGAAATGGTACATCCGACGGTGCATCAACATTACGACCAAGAGAAGGAGCCTAGCGCTTTGTCGACTTATATGGCTGCGCCGCGGTCTGGCGAATCGTTTATTTTAATTCAAATGAATAAGTTTGGCGGCAGGGGCGATATTCAAGGGGTTTGGAACCACACCTTAGATGGTAGATGCATGCTTGACTCGTATCGCAAAGGTTACCAATTGGACCCGTTGCAAAACGTCAGCATCGGCGTGCTATTGCTTTTGATTGTTTGGTTGCAAAGTCTTTCAGATATTCATGAGGCTCACATAGTCTTCATGTGTGCTCAAGGCAAACATCGTAGCATGTATGTGTCTCACCTTGTGGTTCTGGCCTTGCGGCTCGTTTTTGCTGCTTTAAAGCTTGACGTAAAGGTGATGTGTAAATGGGCGGCCGGCGGTCGCGTACTGGGAGAAATAGAATCAGACAAACAGCTTCGTCAAATTGGTCCTGTGACACATCACATTGGAGAAGGTTGGCTACGTCATTACGGTGGATTTGTTTTGAATCTTACAGATGCGAACTACAAGGCTGCGTTTGGTACCGACGAGGCGGCCGACAACTTTAATTTGGGTTCTTGGATGAACAACTTGGAGCTATTGCCAATTGGAAATTTGTTTGCTTGGATTGACGAAAACAAAGTCAACTTTGTAAAGCATTCTAAAAATGTTTTGCAAAGCTGGCACCACTTTGTGCGGCATGTTGTAATTTTTCCGGAATTTTGTAGTATTTGCCTGAACGGACAATGGGAATGGCCAAAGGAGCCTTTGGAGCATTTTGCGTCTCTTGTGGAGAACATTCGTGGAGCAACAAATGAGGACAGCCCAATGAAAGCATTGTCACCAGCACGGAAAAGAAGCAGAAAAAGATGGTCCGAGTCGGATTCGGACGACGAAGATGCTACAAATGTTTGGGCTAATAAGATGCGGACGGACGCGTCCAGTGTGCCTTTGCGGGCCGCTGGGGCGGGACAAAATGCAAGTTCTGGTGTGTCTTTGCGGACCGCCAGTGCAGCTGGCCAGTCGGACGTGACGCTGCGGCCCATCCTGAAGAAGACCAATGCAACCAGCGCAGGCGTTCGGAAGTCTGCGCGCTTTGATGAAAATACGAATGATCCGGAACCGACCAAAAGAGCTTCTGAGCTTGTGTTCTGGCATCTACAAGTATGCCTTGAACGTAAAGTCGTATTATCTTTTGGGGTGAGTCATCTCACGGAGACTGAAGCTGAAAAAAATTGCTTGCTGAGACAAGCTCAGAGCAAAAGGGGCCCATTTTATTTACTAACAGACGTGGAAAGTAGTCTACTGCCACCGCCGGAAATACAATTTGCCGAGCAGTTGGTTGCAGAAAGTGAATTGTTGCAAAAAGAATTAGAATCATTGTGGGTAGTAGCCCAAAATGCAAATATCCCAATAGAACAACAAGATATGAAGAACCGACTGCAGGAAATTGAACTGTTTCTTTTTTTGCACATGGTGTCCATACTAATGGATTACGACACGCTGCCTTTCACTGTTTCGTGTTATTTTCTATCATATGTAGGACAACATTTTCGTTACCGTTTGGACATTGACATCATGGAGTTGATGGCACGTTTCGTGTATTATGTCTGGCTGTCACCTGCTATGGATGCTATAACGTGGAATAATAGCTGGCCGGCATTGTTGTTTCCTGGAAATTGCAGTCGTATAGAGTCGTGGTGGGAAAAGCTGCAGATGAGTTTCGCGTGGATAGCGACGAGGGGTTCTGCGAAGAGTATTGGTGCGTTCGGGAACGAGTTCAGAGACTCGTCAAGTCAAGTCTGGAGTTCCTCTGCCCGCCGCCGACGGAGGGTCCAGCGGTTCTGCTGCGACGTCCGGTGTGCCTTTGCGGGCCGCCGGCGGAGCCGTGCAAACAAAGAAAAAAAAAGAGGAAAAAATAAAACAACCTTGTTTAGAAGAGGAACTGGAAGAAATTAAATACAGATTCACGCGAAGCCCAATTCGCATCGTTCCAAAGATACCTGATCTAGCTCGTTGGGTTTATCACGATGCAGCAGTGCCTGCTGAAAGTGCCTTGCCCGCTCACCGTGTGCTACAACCTGTTCGGCCTTCTGGTGGTGAGTTTACGGCCGCTTGGGGGAACAACGACGGAAATCAAATTGATGTATCACTTGCAAATTTGATTTGTGAAGCACATGTGTTTTTGTCGGTTCCGGAAGCAAACATTTCGTGTGACCTCACCCTTGAGGACTTACTGGGTCCGTCGTTTCCGAAGTTGGCCGAAGTTTTTTTGATGGCCCAGTTACCGTTGCCTTGGTGGATGCCAAGGGAGTGGCTCAAAGGTGTGGCTTTGCGGCCCGCCTGGGTTCCTGACTTGGATCATGAGTCTTTCGGTTATTATAGTTCGCTGCATTATCAGATCCTCGGAGGCCTGGTATTTGCTTCTGTGCGACCGGATTGTGTGTTCCATCCGCACGTGCGGTGCCACATGGAATATCATTGTGGTCGTTTGCTAGCTTTTGAAGTTTTTCAAGGACGTCTTGGCAGCACAAGGGTCTTTGATTTTATGGCAGGTTGTGGCATCAAGTTTGGTCGCAACGCAAAGGAGTCGTGGGTGCAAAGTCGGTTGGAGAAAAGATCAAAAACAGAGATCTCTTTGTTTGCCGCGCAGGTTCACACTGTGTGGGGCGAAAAATGTCGTGTTTGTCGCTGGTTTAATGCTGAAGCCAACGAAGATTGCTTTTATCTGGTGCCTGTCGCCTGCAACAATCAAGATGCCAGAAAGGTTTGTACGTCAGGGATTCGGTTATGGGGTTCAGATGAGTGGGGTCCTGGATGAGTGGCCTTTTTGGACATGTCTCAAAAAGTCTTAAAAATGCAAAATTGAGAAAAAATGAGAAATTTTGAGGCGGCCTAAATTGAAAAAACATGTTTTTAAAACATCAAAAATGTCAAAAACATGTGAGAAAAAACATGTTTGTTTTTCCAATTTTGTGAAATGGGATCCGAATTGGAATCGTTCATTTAATTTCAAGTGATTCTTTTATTTGGACAAAGTAAGTAGTTTAAATCTCTGAGAAAGATCAAAAAGTAAGTTGATTCATGAACATGACTTAATTTCCTACAATTTCAATAGTCTGGCTTTAAAGAATTAAAATGGACATACTCCCACCCTGTAAATAATACGATTTAATTTGGTGATATTTTGTTGATATTGTAGTTGTTCTTTGTCAATTGTCAATTGCCTTTTCCCACTGGCTGGTGTTTTTGAACGACTGCCTCGCCGACGAGAACTTCGTCAAAACACAGGTCTGACTGGCATGTGGCTTGTGGGGGGTTGGTTGCTGGTTGGAATGATCATTATCATGCTTGTCAGCGATTCAACTTATTGAATTGAAACAGTTGTCACAGAGACTGAACTCACAGCCTGATTGTTGACTAATAATGTTAGAATCATGAATCAATGATTAACTTGTTTGAACTTTTACTGCAGGATTCAACCCTGTTGCAAACACTTTCACCGCCGATGTGTTGGTTCAAGTCAATTTCAGTAGTTACGGTCAATTGTATATTGGATGTGTCTTGGACCTATGGTGCGTGGTCGTGTTCCTCGTCATGCTGGTCGCAATGGTGGTGGGTACCGTAACCGCAGTGGTGCTGGTCGCAATGGTGGTGGTGGCAATCGGGTGAAGCTTTGCAGCATTCTAGATCTGTGTGTTAAGATTCATGTGGCAGGTTCAGTCATGTTTGATCAGTCAGTCATTTGTTTCATGTCCATTCATTTGATGGGGGGGGCAGGACGGGATTTTAAATATAAGCGTTTGCTCTGACCTTCCGTAGATTATTTCCTTTCCGAGGACAGGGACACGCGAGATTCAAGTATCGATGGATCTTGCCTTGAAGTATGCAAGTGCTGTTGGGGTGCCAGAGGTTGAGCTTGTTACAGCTTTCTTGCAGAGTTTGACTCCAGACCCCACTGGGATGTGACATGGCCTGAGATGAAAAATGAAGTAGGTTTATTTCAAACAAAGTCATTCAACCAAAAAAATAGGAACTGAGATTTTGGCTTTGTCAAATTCAATGGTAGTTCAGACTCATTGTCACACTTAGTAAGCCAAAGGCAATTTCATTCATTAGTCATCATAATTGTTGGCATTGTTTCAGTGCATTCTATCCCAGGGTTCTGGACATGGCTATGCGGCGTTCCGCGTCAATCCCGCCAGTGATGGAGATCTCAAAGCCGTAGCAAGCTTAGTCAGTCATGACAATTACTCTGTAACATATTCATCATCATCATCATCATCATCATCATCTTCATCATCAGCATATGATTGAATCATCATCCAATTTCATTGGTTGAATTGGGTGAAGGTAACTCACCCAATGCCAAGTTTGTGTTTGTGCCTTGAGTCAATTGCCAATTGCCATTGCCATTGACATGATGATTATTTGTGTGCCATTTGTTGTAAGCAGGTGAAATCTGTGGCTTTAAAAAAAACTGCAAGCGGACTTGCAAATAGATGAGAATGAGTTTCGCATGACTGAGTGTACTGAGTACTCAACATCGCCAGCTCTCTGAGGGAGTACAATGGTGGGATTGTGATTTCGTTTGCTGAGATCCAGAAGCACCCATGCTTGAAGAACCATTCGGCTGCAATCAGTTTTTCACTACTTCAAACTTCCACTAGACACAGTCACAACTATTTAATTGATCAGTGAAACAACTAGTAAGTGAATTATTGATTTCAGTTTGTCAATGCAATTGTCAATTTCCTGTTTGAATCTGTTTGGGCCTGTGGCCAGGTCACTATCCAATTCAAGTCAAGTGAAAATTTGCTGTTTTGAGTTATGATATCTTCAAACTGTCTTGTCTTTCTTTGTCGTCTCACTAGGATTGCTGACCAGATTATCGTGGAGCAGCACCGCGCTCATGCGGCTTCGGTGAGGATGGACCCATCGACTGCTACATCCGAGAGTTTTTGCGCTTTGCTCAATGCCACGTTGGAGAGCTTGGAAATCTTCACTATTGTGGTCTACAGTGAAAGACTTAGTGTTGATGGTTGTCATGCATGAGAAGGGGGTTGATTGCTGATTACTTAGTTAGCTTAAGTATGAGACTATGTTTTTTTGTTCAAAAGACAAGCTTTTATCTAAGCTAAGATGCAGAGTTCAGATCAAGAAGATTTGTCAGTTTGTTCATGAGCACAAGAGTTCTATGTTCTTGTGCAGGGGGGTGCAAATGGCTGGCAGTCATGTCGCACAACGATCAGCCAGTGTTTCAGATCCAGCCAGGTGGCTTGGTGCAATTGTTGAAGAATAGAAATCTTGATTGATTAGAGGGCTACTGCAATCTGGCATCAGTAACTTCTGTGAGTATTTTTGCAGTTTTCAAAAGAATGTAGTGTGATGG
The DNA here is from genome assembly GCA_000507305.1 of Breviolum minutum Mf 1.05b.01. NCBI lineage: Eukaryota > Dinophyceae > Suessiales > Symbiodiniaceae > Breviolum > Breviolum minutum. Next base: position 100,577 of record DF241625.1, on the reverse strand, counting down.
AAAAATTCAAAGTTGTTACTTCCCCATGGGCTAAGAAACAAAGGGTTTGTTCCTACTTTGTTAGTCCACTGCAGTCAAAGACAGACATTGCTTTTTATCCTGGTCCTTACGAAGGCACCGCCAATGAGATTACGTGTGTGCACTTTGGCCTCTTTCTGCAACGCGTGTAGACGGCAATTAGGTCGTTGGTATGACTTGCAGGCTTTTGCAGTAGTTGTACTGCAAGCATCACTGTGATCGAAGTCGTCTCTGGCAGTGAAAAAGAAGCTGTGTCTCAATTGTCAAACTGTCAAGTCATTTGTCAGAGACATTTGTCAAATTCTCAATCATTAGTTTAAGGGTCAAAATAATATTGCATTCAATTCTTCAATTGTTCCTCCACAGGTGAAGTGTTCTGTTGATCAACAATCAGTGAGTGCGTGTGTTGTTTGGTAGAATCAACAATCCGTGAGTCAGCTTTTCAAGTTTAAGTTGGATGAGAGTGTGCAATGGTTTTGGTGTAACTTAATTTGGGGTGAGCCATGGCAAATGGGGGATGTTACTGGCATGGTGCAATGTGGAGGCTTGTTTGTGAATTGGAATTGAAATTGTTAACGGCAATGTTTCAATTGACGGGGTTTCAAAAGTGTTTGAGTCTTCTCCTCCTTCTCCATTTGACTCAGCTGGACTGTGCAAGAACCTTTTCCCTCAAGCGAGTGTTGCACGGGCGACATCATGCCAAAGCGCTTCACTAAAAATGCAGTATGGAAACTTCACAAGGCAATGCCCAGGAAGTACACTGTGGAGCAGCTGGAAAAGCAAATGAAGGTCTTGATCAAGTCTGTCTGGTGCTAAGTTTCAAAATGTTCAAGTGTTGTGTCATGTGGGCTGGCAGGATCAATGCACGTGTCAGTCGAAATTCAAACAGTGTTGTTCATTTGAAAAAGATTCTTTCTGCTGCAGTCGATATTTCCGAAGTGGTGTTGTACTTTTGCAAGTTGCCAAGGCTTGCCCATCAACAAATCGTTTGGGAGACACAGTGGCGTCAGTGATCGAAGACATTGCTGCGGACCAGGCTCGTGTGAGGGCCTTTCAGTATCAGATCTATCGGAAGCCCCAGTTCATAAGAGAAGGTCCAAATGAATGCAGATGAGTGGGTGAAGATGATGGCTGACCCTGACAATGATGGTGATGAGGTGACAAAGTGACATTTAACTGCTGTGTTGCATTGGTGATTTCATCTGATGATGTGATGCAAACCTGACAGGGTGTGGATTCCTGAATTGAAACAAAAAATTCCTAGACTTTTGTTGATGTGATGATTAGGGATCAATGACTAACTGTTATGCCAGGTTGTTTGCTGACCATTTCAAATTGACTGGCAATATTTACCAACATGAAATTGACTGACTGGCATGCAAAAATCAAATCACTTGTCCCTGGCAGGTGTGTTTGGCAAGCACATGTGCAACTTCTTTCCGACATCCAAGCGAATGTGGTGCGTTTTCTCGCCGATGATGCTCTTCATGGTGGCCGTTGTGAGCGTGTGTGGACAGGCTTGCTCCATCTTGCCTTTGATGAGTTCCGTGACCTGGATCTGTGCGCTATGATTCTTCAGTTGTGTGGGAGATGTTTTTTCAATAGAGAAAATGCTGGATTCAAAAAAAGAGCCCGCGAAAGGTCTTCCTTTGCATAGGAAACCTTGTTGCATTTGGGGGTGGCTTCTTTAGATTCTTTAAACTGACTGCATTTGTCTTTCACAAATCTATTATGGTGTGTTACATAGGTACGTATGTATGCACTACATGTAGCATGCAGGATGTCTGCTAAATGGATTGCTGCAATTGCCATTGGCACATTGACAGAAACATATAATTATGCCATGGTACAATGGACAAAAGTCATCCAAATCAAAATCCTTCTTCCAGGCCTCCTGCTTTATCAACAGTACCATACATGACAATATATCACAATTGTATCATGCGTACATCTAGATAACATAGTACATATACAGGATATCATAACCATCCCTACAAAATCAACATGTACACAGCGCTGATCTGACAAGAAGCAATATCAGAAGCTGAAAACAACTCACCAGATTTAGGCACCACGGTCACCTGAGAAGCAAGGAGTTGATGTGGGAGGAAACGAAGCAAGATGTGGATTCACTGCTGATAACACCAATAACAGTGAAGGCATGACTTGAAGGTCACACTTCAAAGTCATCGCAAATATGCTGATTGGCCAGATAAGTCCATATATTTTAGGAAATATAGTGGCTATAGGCACAGGCTGGGCTACAAAACCTGAACGCTCCATCAACATCCATCAACCGCAAATGGGGTCCAAAATTTCCGCAAGAAACACACTCACTTCAAATCTAGAAACATCAACAAAACTGAGTATGTAACAAAACCTCAACAAAATGCCCATCAAACAAATCTTTGTTCGAAATGTCCATCACCCAAAACCTGAAACAAAAATTGTAATTCACATGCGAAGTCACCGGGGGTTCCACTTTGGTTTCTACCTCATCAGCAACTTCCACAGGTGCTACTGGTGCCGTTGGCTCTGATGACTCTGGTGGCACTACCTGCAGAAAGGCCAGCACTCCTGGATTTCATCGAATATTGCTCGGGTCTTGGAAACTTGACTAAAGCACTACTTCGCAAACAAATGCATGGAGCCTGCTTTGACTATTTTTACAGCCCAAACCACAACATGCTGACCAAAGAAGGCCTCAGGCTTTTCATTGAAGCCTTGGCTGCTGCTCGAACCAACTGCTTGTGCTGGTTTGGAACAGCTTGCTCATCGTTTGTCCGACTGTGTTCCTCCCAGTCATGTCGCAGACCGGAAAATGGGTACTATGGAGATGAGTCAAGGGCTTGGGTATTCAGTGGCAACTGTATGTCAGACATCAGTTCCCTGCTATTTTTTTTGGCTTTGTGCACTGGCTGCATCCCAGTCTTAGAGCAACCCATGACGTCATGCATGGTGCTCACAGACTGCTGGGCTCGTCTCATTCACTTTGGACAGCTTTGACTTACATGGTGGGCCTTCGGTGAAGCCTATCACTCTTTTCCACCAAGCACAGACCTTTGAGGCATTGAAGCGCCCCAAGCCTGATTGGTGCATAGAGTCACTCACCACACGCAACGGTGAGCAGTGGACAGGGAAGAAGGATGCCCTGGTGGAATCAGGCTGGTACACAAAGGAATTTGGTGAGAGTGTGGCCTCTATCTTTGCAGGCTCAGTGTGACATTGAGCCCTTTGCAGCAGTGGATCAGCCTAAGTCCAATGTTGATTGGGGCTTGGTTTGTCTCTAATTAAATAATTAGTTTATGTATTCTCGATGAGAGGCTCACTTTTGTGTTTCGGTGTGCCGCACCTGCTTGCCGTGCAAATCCGTGACTAAAAGAAAAATGAATGTGTTCTTTTTTTACGGCCTGTTGCTCATGAGTTTAGAATGCACCTCACTCACTCACCCAGTCTCTCACTGACTCACTCATTCAAGTTCAAGCAAGTCACGTTGTTTTGATAAATTGACGCACATTTCCAAACTTGGGCTCTGCTCTGAGGCCAAGCCAGCAAAGCAGCCCAGCCATCTTTGTCAATTGTCAAGTTCAGAGCTCATTTTTTTTTGCGCAAGGTTGTTGCTTGATAATTCGTCACATGGTTTGAAAGCTGTGTTTGATGAAAGAGGTTTGGGTCTGTTTGTGCTGTTGTTACTACTGGCTGAGGTCACAATTGTTTTATCATCATTGGCGCTGGCTCTCGCGGGTTGGTGGTTATGTGTAAACATGTAAGTGTTTGTTTTGAAAAATAGTCTCTCTTTAATAAAAGTATTGTATTTTTGAAATTCAAAATCATCATGTGAAGGCTATAGGGTAAAACCTTTGTAACACTGAAAAAAACATATTTTTCTCATATTTTTCGCATTTTTGGCCAAACATGTAAAAAACATGTGGAAACCAAACGTTACTAGAAATCTGAAAATTGTCATTTTTTGAAAATTGACCCCACTCATCTGTACCCCACTCATCTGAACCCTATTTCCGCGTCCCTGAGTACGAATTGTTACGCTGCAGCAGGTTGCGGCACCGTGTGCAACATGTTCCATGGTGTGACGCATCAGCACGCAAAGCAATTGTGTTTTATTGCTTTGCAGTACTTAGAGGTTCAAGGAATGGCAAACCGTGGCGTCAACGAACAGAGGCAGGAGGATCTTGGTTTTGTGGATCAGCTGCTGGGCGATGCGGGGTATAAATGTCCTAGGAACCAGCATTACCATCGCAATCCCAATCGGAGGCTGCAAATGTTTCAGTTACCGCGTTTTTTCCCCAAGTTTGTTAATGATGCGAAAAAGCAGCAAAATCCGGGAGTTGAGTGGGTCGGACTCTTTCCTGGAAAGATGGAGTACTTTCACCAGGATGATGTTCGAGCATGGAGAGCAATTCTCTTGAGCCAAAGATGTGCCTATACAGCTGTGGAACGATTGTTTTTGTCTTTAAAAAAAAATGAGCATTGTAGAGCACAGGATTTCGATGAGCGCAAGGCAACTTGACCAACCCAGGACTTTGTGAAACGGAGTGAAACAAAAGACGAGAGCATGCAGCGAGCCTAATCTCAGAGTCCTCTCAGATGTTCTTCTCCAGCAAGTAGCGAGGCCCGCCAGACCACTGTAGAAAAGTTGTCCAAGAGGTGGGAAGCCAGAGACACAGTCAGTGGCACCCAGTGAGGTGGCAGCGCGAAAATGATCTCCAGTGCATGCAGTATCCGCCCAAGAGGAACTAGGGAGAAATGAGCAGCACTTGGAGGAAAGTGATGGGGAGAAGAGAGAGTAGCGCCTTCACAAAGCAACCCAGACGCTCTTCGAAAGAAGATGACTCGATGAGCGTTGCATGCAACTGAGATGTTGTATGTCTTTGCGGACTGCAACGTTCGTCGACCTTTGTATGTCTTTGCGGACTGCAAGGGTCTGTCAACTTAGGAAAGCAGTGCATCGTATGCCTTTGCGGGCTGATTTGCACTCACGCAAGTCTTAGGTAGAAAAGGATGACAACAACTTCCATTGAAGGTGAAAAGAAAGTAAGTAATTTTGTTTGTTGTTCAAAGTTTAGTGCAATTGGAACTTTAAAGACCTAGAGCCAAGTATTGTTGAGGTAGGAAAGTCGTGAATACTTTAACGCAGCTGTATGGTTCTTGAAAAACACCTGGTAAATGGAAGTTGTGTGTTGTTCCAACCTACCGAGACGGCAGTGCGAGAAAAAAAAAGAGCGAAGTGGAATGACGATTGGAATGGAAACCTTTCTAAAAAATGTAAAGAGTCTACATGTGTTCTCTCCCGAAAGCGACCGCAAAGGATGCCTTAAAAAAAAAGCGTTGCGATGAAAGACTGTCATTAAGGATTGTCATCAAACATTGTCCAAAGTTTTTGTTGTGTTTGGGTGCAGGGATTGCACCTGTGGATTTGACAACCCTCTCGTCACTTCGTGTGTGTCGGACGCTCAAAACTGTGGTAAAATCGAAATTCTGCGTGTGCCAGTGGCAACCGTGTTGTCATTCCGTGCGTCTCGGATGCTCAAAACTGTGGTAAAATGGACATTTGGGCCATCGCCGACGGACCCTTTCGTCAGTGTGTGTGTCGCGGACGTTGAAAACTAGTGTTTTTGCGGTGGCGCGGTGGTGTTTTGTTTTTTTTTTGAGAAGATGTTTGGTATAAAAGTTGTCCTTAAACTGCTCATATCCACACATTTCCTGTATTCAACTGTCTTGATTCAACTGTCTTCAATGCTTTTGGGATATCTGGCGTCTAGGGTTTTTTTTCAGAAAACGGACATGAGGACCATGGAGATATGCAGGTGGTGTGCGACTTTGCGGTTCGCATCATCCTGTCTGTACTGAAAGAAAAACATGTCATTTGGCGAAGGGTGATTCTTGGCGTTGCACGTTGAGTTGGAATCTGCGATGTTGTATCTGGCTCCAAATTGCGTAACGTCATACATTATTTTGTAGACATGATGACAAACCTCCTAACATTCGCAGACATTATGTAGGGTAAAGACATACTTGTCTTTAATTGTCATGTTGAAACCACGATAGGAGCATGTTTTCAAGATGTAGATTTAGATACGCAGATATTTCTTTAAGAACCTAGATTTTCATCTAAAGTGAATCCAATTGAGGACAGTGTGTGACTTTGCGGTCCGCACTGCACACAGCCATGGCCTCCGTTCAAGCTTCATTTGCTGAGTTACTTGAATACGTGCAGAGAGAAGAAGAAGTTCTCAAAGCCATTCGAGCACCCGATTTGAAAGCATGTTTGCGGACCGGTGCTGGTTCAAAAGGGCATACGAAAAATCCTGAGCGTATGAAATATTACAAAATCTTGATCAAAATTAGAGATGGTCTCTCGGAAGAGCAGAGGCAGCAAATAGCAGACTGGGAGGCCAGAATTTGTTGCCCCCAAGAATCGGAGCAAAGTGTCCAGGTTTCATTTGCTCAATTCATCAACATTTTGCAGAGACGCAAAAGTGACTTGCAAGACCTTGGAAAAACATCTTTAGAAGCTTGTTTCATGACCAACAAAAGCAATCAAGACAAAGACCTATATTTGGTCGAAACTTTTTTGACCGAAAGGCATCATCCTTGAGTGACGAACAGAAAGAGGAATTGGGAAAGTGGGAAAAAGAGATATGTGGCGACGGTGTGGCTTTGCGGCTCGCTGACGACAAAGAATTTAATCGTTTGGTTGAAATCTTAGAACGTCGCAAAAAAGACTTGCAAGACCTTGGAAAGACATCTTTAGCAGCTTGTTTCATGACAAATCAAAGCAATCAAGACACAGACCTAAAATTTGGTCGAAACTTTTTTCACCGAAAGGCATCATCCTTGAGTGACGAACAGAAAGAGGAATTGGGAAAGCGGGAAAAAGAGATATGTGGCGACGGTGTGGCTTTGCGGCTCGCTGACGCCAAAGAATTTAACCGTGTGGTTGAAATCTTAGAAAGTCGCAAAAGTGACTTGCAAAACCTTGGAAAAACATCTTTAGAAGATTGTTTCAGTACTAATCAAAGCAATCAAGACAAAGACTTCACATTTGGTCGAAACTTTTTTCGCCGTAAAGCAGCATCATTGAGTGAAGAACAGAAACAGATTTTAACACCATTTGAAGTTGAAATTTGCAATACAGTCAACTTTGATGATTTCAATCGTTTTGTGTCAATACTCCAAGATCGCGCAGAGGAGCTTGCCGAACTGCGTTTCTCAGATTTTACAGCATTGCTGTCTCGTCGTACGTTGAAAGAAAATCCGGAGGTCAAGTTCTGCGCCACATTTTGGCGACGAAATGCCTCGAGACTAAACAGTGCTGAAAGACTGCAAGTGGAAGAGCTTCAGGCTGCCATTCTTCGTTCCACAGCAGATTTTGATCGTGTGGCTTGGCGGCCCGCGGTCGCCCGGGCCCTTGATAAATTCCTCAACATTGTAGATCGTCGGCAGGCTGAATTTCTAGCTGTGGGGGCCTCCAGTGTTACAAGTCTCTTCGGTCGTCACATCAAAAAGCAGGACCCGGAGGTGCGGGTTTGTTATTGGTTTTTAAAAAGAATTTTTCCTAAGTTGAATGAAGATCAGCAACAGCAGGTACAAGGTAAACTGAATGACCTTTTGAGCGCAGGTTACATTGTTCCTTGCAAAGAAAAATATGAAGCTAAACTTCATGAGGACGAAACTATTTTAGGCGACGCATTACCACGGTCGCGTTTGCCAAAAAGTTTGCGTCAGCTTTTACGGCAACAGCATGGATGCAGAAGCTCGTGTGATGACCTTCTTCAATCGTGTCCATGAGGTTGACCGTCACATGGTGTCCCTCGAGTTCCAAGATTGTGATTACTGCCATGAAGGTTGGTTCGGAACGAGAATCAAGAGGCAAGACCTTCCCGGTGGGTTCGAATCGGAAGCGTACAAGAAAACCAATTTCTTGCAAGCACCACAGACGCAGTGGTTGGACCCAGCAAGGCCAATCTGTGAAAATTGTTTGCTGGAGGCTAAGCGCCGTGCTGCCGAGGGACTGCCGAAAGAACCCTTACGTTTCACGGCAGGGAACTACGCTGACCCTGGTGAGGCACTACCTGAAACAGACGAGCTGACTTTTTTTGAAGAGGAGATTCTCTCGCCCATTCAGCACATTGTGCGTATTTTCACCTTGCATGCGACAGGTCAGTGTGAGCTGCGTGGCCATGTGGGTAATTTGTTTCAAAACGGTCCACAATATGTTAGAAATATCCCAGCTGCCATCGGGGATATGAAAATGCTGTTAATTCGTCGTTGCCCTAAAGATCCTAACCGTAAGCAGAGGATCCCTTTCTTAGTGTCACGGCGGCGTCTTGAGAGGGCTTTAGATAGAATTTGCCGTCCTTTGTCTGAAGGGGGTTCAGTTGCCTTGCAGCCTGGCGCATTGACGCCAGGTGGTTATGTGGACTTTGTAAAACGTGACAATTTAGAACAATTTGCAGACAATGAACCAGGAGAAGAGCCACGAGGTCTACAAGTACAGGTGGTCGAGCAGACTCCATGGGATCGAGTAGAGCGCAAATTGTTTGCAATGTGGGTGTCATGCAATCTTGAACTACAGATGGCAGCAGAGGTGCGACTGCTGCACGAGGTGGAAGATAATGTAGGAAATGAGTCCGTAGGCGTCGGTATGTCTTTGCGGACTGCCGCGCCAGCTCAGAACACTAACGCAAACTCCAGCATGTCTTTGCGGGCTGCTGGTGAATCAAGGGATCCTGTAGACTTAAGTTCTAGTATGTCTTTGCGGGCTGCTGGTGAATCAAGAGAAAATGTAGACCCAAGTTCCAGTATGTCTTTGCGGGCTACTGGTGTAACAGAAAATAACATAGACCCAACTTCGAGTATGTCTTTGCGGACTGCCGAAGTAGTGGGGAATGATATTCCTATGCAAGAAGTTGAACGTGTCGAAAAGATTTGGGTAAGTTTACGTGCAGCAATGGGGGAAGAAGTTCCTGGTGAGGTAGGAGGCCAACAAGACTTAGTATTTACCTCGCTAGCAGCATATTTGATGTTACATTTGCAAAACAAGACACTAGAAGAAGTAGAGAACATTTTGCATGATGAGTTCACCGCTGTTCAAGAATTAGCTTCTTGGGAAGAACCATTAGTTTCAGATGGTCTTTGGTCCGTGGAAGATTTGGCAGGGCAACCCACCGAAGAGGAATTGAAAGAAGATTTGTGGGATGCAGTATGCAAAGCCAATGAAAGCACAAGCAGCAAGTCGTCCATCAAACGGTTTGGTGCAGCTAGGGTGAAAGGTGTTCCCATATTGGATCCTCCCACCGTCGCGTCACGGAATCAGTTAATTCGAGAAGATCAGCCCTATTATATCGTTGCTGGTTTCGTGAAATTGTTTCCGGTAGGGCAAGGTGACTTTTGGGCATATTTGCAACAGAGACAAGAAGAAACACGAGAACCTTTGTCTTTTTGGGAATGGATAAAACACATGTTGTTTCGTTCCGATGGTCGCTTTCAGAGTCATCCAAGGTTTTACTTCTTTGCGTTGAACACGGCTCTGCGAAACAAAGCCTTAAGAGCCAGAGGCTATTTTCTAAAACGGCAGCAAACAGCAAGCTGCAACAACGTGTCGTACACGACAGAGGAACTTTTCAAAATGGGTAAGGCGCAATTTACTAAGATCGTCTCTGCTTTTGAGCACTCTATGGCTGGTTCGGCACAAGAGAAGCTTCGACAGCGAAGCGATTTGGAGGCTATGGTGGAGCAAATCGAACAAGAAACTCTAGAAGAACAGGGTCACGCTCTCCTTTCTGCGTGGAACACAGCTGTCAGTGTGGCAGACAAACTGCAAGACAAAGGGTGTTTGGAAGCTTCTCGTTGCGTGAAATGCGTCCTTGACGCCGTAAAGCCTGCCATAGATAAGGTGTTGTCTCCAGAAACTATTGCTGTTGCTCCTAAGCCAACCATCAAGAGTGTGGATGCACCTCCAATTTCGTGTGTCTTTGCGGACCGCGAAATGCCATCGTCTGCTTCGCGTGTCTTTGCGGACCGCGAAGTTGCATCGTCATCTTCACGTGTCTTTGCGGGCCGGGAAGCATCGTCCTCTTCGCGTGCCTCTGCGGGCCGCGAGATTGCATCGTCCTCGTCGCGTGTCTTTGCGGACCGCGAAGATGCATCATCCGCTTCACGTGTCTTTGCGGACCGGGAAGAAATTTCGCCGTTGGCATCGCGTGCCTTTGCGGGCCACGAGCTGGCATCAGCAAGTTATGAAAACCAAACCGGCGAAAAGCGGTCGATTCAAGATTTGGTGACGGAGCTGCAACAACGCAGTTTGTGTGTCCAAGGAGGGGGAGAAATACCATGTCATTTTACCACCTTAACAACCGCAATTTACCACTGGGACGATCTTGCTAAATGTGTAGAAAAATATGAAAAGGCTGTGAAGTTTCGCCGTGGTGGCAGAAGTGATCCATTGGAACCTAGCGAGAGAAAGCTGTCTGAGGAACGGAGACGGGTTTTACGGTACCCTGGTGTTGTTGCATGGTTCACTGGATACAAAATGGAGTTATTTTACAGACACGTGTTACGTTACGAGGATGGGCAAGGTGTCTTCGAGTGGGGCGCAGGTGGTATTATGCATTCGCATTCAATCAATGTTGGATCTTGCATGCCTCGTGTGGATCCGACTGCTGCCGGAATGCAGCGCCCGGATGCTACCACAGCTGCCATCGCTGCTCGCTTCGCAGAAATTCATGAGGAATACTTGACAGATTGGAGTTTAGGTAAAAATGAGAAGTGGACATTCCATGAAGTCGATGCTGTGCCTGCTCGTTTTCGTCATGTTGGTTCGCCAGTTCACACAGACTCAGAGTCTGACGGTTCAGAAGACTTAGAAGATTCGCAGTTTTCCGAAAAGTGTGTTCGGCACAGGGGGGTGTCCAGTTGTGTCGATGTGGGTGCTGCTTGCGATGTTGTAGGACAGCATGTCGTTGCAGATGATGTTGACTTCGTTCGTGTGTTCCCCACTGCAACTACCATGTCTTATGTCACACAAGGCAGTGTTCGGGCCACTCTTGTTTTGACCACCGCAGAACGCGAGACTTTGCTCGCTTTGGACGTTTCGTTGCAAGACAGCTCTTGGCATCCTTGCCAGATCTCTGTTTCCCAGAAAGCTTTGTTGATGACAAACAATTGTCGTCTCGTTCGACGCGCTCGTCGCAAGTGGTATCGCAGGTTGACAGAGAAGTGTAACATGCACGACAGACATAGTGGCGGCGGTGTTGAGATTGCACCCGTTCACATAGAAGACGAACAGGTTGAAGGTGTAGGTATGTCTTTGCGGACTGCCGCACCTACCCAAAATTCCCGTATGTCTTTGCGGACTGCTGGACCAGATCTTCAGATAGAAGATGACCATGTTGTGCAGGATGATTCACAAGACGAAGACATTGTCGTTGCACAGCCCGTTAGCATTCCCATTAAGGTCGCAACTCTTAACATGCACTTGTTGTCGCCAGGTTCTTGGTTTAGTCCTCTGATCCAAAACTATGATGTTGTGTGTTTGCAAGAGGTCACGGCAGAATCTTTGAACGAAGTGATAGCACTCGGAAAAGAGGCAGATTTTCATGTAGTGTCTCCTTTGCAGCGTGGACAAGTGTCAGCGGAAAGTTTTGATGTGTGTTTGCTTTTAAAGATGACATCACTGGATTGTTTAAGAGTAAAAATATCACCTTTGCCTTGGCCATCTGCCAGATCTTTGTTGCAAGCTCACGTCGTTCTTCGTGCGAACGGAGCTATTCTGTCTGTGGCTACAGCTCATCTGACAGCTACTGCGCAGTTAGCGCAACAGCGGCAAGTGGAATTGAAATTCATAATGGAATCTTTGGAGGCATTGACAAATATGGATGGAGCTATTTTTTCTGGTGATGTGAATATGCGTCGCGAGGAGCCTGGTTGGGAGGGTTGGAACATGATCATCATTTATTGACCCCAAATACCTTTCAAAGATTGTTCCAAGCAAATATATAGTGTTCTTGAAATAAAGGTTCCATTTTCCATCAAATACTTCATGTCAGGTGCAAGATTGTATGGAATGAGAACTTTAGATGGAATTTTAGGGATACCATCATCATCAAAACTTACATTACTCAAGTATAGATGGATTTTTAGGGATACCATCATCATCAACGCTGACGATGAGGATTTTCAACCTAGTTTTCCTTTTTTAGAGTGACACCCCCTATCACGGAAACACGTCTAACAGGAATTTGATTTCAATAACTGTAACCTCCACTGTTTTTGTGTTGCCCTGATACCCCAGATCCTTTGCGAGGAGCCTTGGCCTCAAGGTGTGAGCAAAACAACTTGGAAAGATGCATGGGAAGTTGATGGAAGTTCTGAACGCTTATGTGGAACATGGTGCCCGGAGACCATGGCCTGGGATGATGTCCGAGTACGACAGTGGCGTTTTGATCGCATCTACACCTGGATTCGGTTTGGGACTCGAAAAGAAACAGATTTTGTTGCTGAACCTATGCCTTTGCGGGCTGGGTCCAGTGAAGAACCTATGCCTTTGCGGGCTGGGTCGAATAATGCACCTATACCTTTGCGGGTTGGGTCCTTTACAACTATAGACGTGCAACGTGAAAGTTTTGATGTGCAGTTTAAAAGGCAAGATTTGGACCATGCTTTTGTGTCAGCAACTCTTTTGGTTGAGCCATTAGTTCTCGGTCCGCGAGACATGCACAAAGAGCAATTGAAGATTCTTCGTCCCGGCCTGGGTTCGAAGATTGCACGCAAGCCTGGCGAAAAAGACAGTTGTGCACAGAAACAACACGGGCACACGTATTGCGGCAAAGACTACGAGAAGCCACGTTTGCTGCCAGGCATGGGCTCCATTCTCGAAGACCCTCGTCGCAAAGCTTTATTTCGTTTGTATACGCGTAGGAATTGCCATCATTTGAATACACACGATCCTTTAAAGGCCATGGGTTTAGTAGCTAACGTCGATGACCAAGTAGTTCTCACTGTTCAGGCTGCAGTGAACTATCTTACAAAGTACATGGGCAAGCTCGGCGGCGGTCACAGCGCGCAGAGTCGAATCAGTGGTCTTATCGACGACATTGTTTGTCGCATGGCAGACCGAGATACTATGACTGTTGCTTCTTTGCTGTCCAAACTCTTTATTCATTCCGCAGTACCAGAAGACATTTGTTCTCTGGAAGCGTGGCATTTGTTGTTTGACCTTCCCCGAGCCATATCGTCCAGGTATGTGTCTTCACTAAATGTCAAAGAAGATCAGCAAACTTTCAAAAATTTAACGCAAGTTGAACAAGCAAAAGAAGAAGAAAGTGTTTTGCAAAAAAACAAAGTCTCAATTTATGTAGATCGTTTTAATATGAAAACAGAAGGTCGCATCTCTGAACAAACTTTGGAGCAAATGTCATTGTTTCAGTTTTTCAGTCGTGTAGAGCGACGCAGGAATTCCCTGCATGTTCGTGCCAAGCCAAACATTGTCAAAGAAAAACCATATCTACGTCTGGACATGCGACGTCGCGAAGCAGGCGGTGGTTCATGGGGGCAATTCACAATGTTTTTGTTGACGAAATGATTTTGAGAAAACCTATGTTATTTTTTTTTTGCATTTTTTGGGGCAGGTTGAATACATTTGGGGACGTGATATGTTGGCAGATATTCAACTACAATTGAATTGATTGTTTGGAACTTTCATGAACACACAAACACCACTGATATTTTTTGGATGTCATTTTTGGTATTTTCCGGGAACCCCTGCAGTTTACCACCATATCGGTAAATACACCACATATATGAGTGTTTGGATAGCTATTTGCATTGCATGTATACACTTACCGATTGTAATTACTTCTTGTATTGCATGCTCCCTGACCTTGCAGGTGGCATGGCACGGATGTGTTTGCGACTACATCGGCCGTTTCGTCGTGCAGCGGAAGACCCAGTCAACCTCGATGATGCCGCAGCTGTTCTGCAGTTGCATGAATTTGTGGAAAGTCCTACCTGTCCAGTGTGGCTGAAGAAACGCTACGCAAAGCATAATCGCGTACAAAGGAAAAAACCAGCGCAAACAGAAGCCGCGGCCCCCTGTGTGTCTTTGCGGACCGCAGGGGACGAAGCCGTGAACATTGAAGCAGGAGTAACATCGCCCACCGTCTCTCGTGTGTCTTTGCGGGCCGCCGAGCACACAGCTGCTAATGTTGAGACAGAGGTTGCAGCGCCTACGGTTCATGGTGTGTCTTTGCGGACCGCCGAAGATCAAACAGTCACGCAAGCAGAAGTTGCAGCAACCAGCGACGCTGCAGAGACGATTACTTACGGCGGACGTGTTTTCATCAATTTGAGCGGACCAAGGGACTCTTGGGTAGAGCCACCTTCGGACGAGGAAGCACCTGCAGCACCTGCGCAGATATCTGTTTCTGAAGAGCTGTTGCCCGACACAATGACACATCGTCAAAAAATTGCTAATCAACATGGTTTGCTTTGGGGTACTGTCAGTGGCGATAGTCGTTATAGTATTGTTGATGCCATTCGGCACCAACGCCCACCGTTGAAATTAATTAGCGTAAAAACCTACTTGGCAGCACTAAAAGATGGGAAAATGCCCGCTGGTAAGCAGGTGCTTCCTTTGATAGAACAATATGTTTTTTTGATGTTGTCCATAGATTTGCAACCTTACCAACGCAGGGGAGCTGGTGTTTATAAAGCGTCTTTGACGAAAGCAAAATTGAAAAATTTGGCCGAAGCTTTCTTTGTGTCCAAGGGTTCGTCTGCAACGTCGAAAGAGAAAAGAAGCGCCACGATGAAACCATATGCCGAACTTTGGGAATTCGTGAAGCTCGAAACCCTGAAGCAGTGTGGTTTGGCAGTTTCCTCATCGCCTGCGCACAGAGTTTGCTTTCAAGGGCAACCAGTGAACCCACAGTCACCTCTACGAGACGGCACGTGGAGGCAACAAGTTTTTTGCTTGGATCCCCATTCCTTGGAACGTGAAGAATGGGAAGACACAGCAGAGAGAGAAGCAAAGAGAATTCGTTACGTGCAAGCAGCAATGCATGAACAGAGCATGGGCAGACCGGGCAAAAAGGAATATGAGGTGAGTCTGCCCATCGACACCGATGCCTTGACATGTGCAGATTTTGACACGCGTTCAGAATGGGATGCACTGCATCCGTACGTGCAGTATGTGTCAACCAATTGGCTTGCCCCCGAAATTGGCGACAAGTTACTGCCCGAAACCCATGCATACGTTCTGAAGCCATCGCAGGGTGGAATGGCCCATGGCGAAGCAGAGGGGCTAACGGCAAATGTCGGCATGTCTTTGCGGACTACCGAACGAGCGGCACAAAACATATAGACCCAAGTTCCAGTATGTCTTTGCGGGCTACTGGTGTAACAGAAAACAACATAGACCCAAGTTCCAGTATGTCTTTGCGGGCTACTGGTGTAACAGAAAACAATACAGACCCAAATTCCAGTATGCCTTTGCGGGCTACTGGAGTAGAACCAGACAACACTGACATAAATTCCAGTATGTCTTTGCAGGCTGCTGGACCAGCAGCAGTAAGTAGTTCCAGTATGTCTTTGCGGACTGCTGGATTAACGACTGAGGGTCCTGCGCTGGATCCGACGCAGGCTTCTTTCGTGCATATATGTCTAGTTGGATGAATGCATACAAGTCGGAAGCGGCTTCGTTCAAAGCAAATTTACCCATGTCGCAAGACCCTGAGGACCGTCAGAATCTTACGGAGCCAGTGTTGTTGCTGGGCACAGCTGGCACAGGCAAGACAACAACATTGCAAGCCGCAAATCGTCTGTTAGAAACTCATGGTCTTGCCGGTCGCATTGTTCGTTGCGCATACACTGGAGTGGCAGCAAGCAACATGGGCACGGGTGGCCGGACGCTGGTGTCCTTGTTTCGTTTGAGCCGACGCGGTTTTGGAGGCGGTCTTGAAGCTTTGTCCCCAGAGGATGTTTTAAGCATGGACCAAGAACTAAAAGGCATGTGTTTACTCGAAATTGATGAAGTCCCGATGCTCGAGAAGTTGGTTTTGGCTCACGTGCACGCCAGGTTGCAGCAGTGGAGGTTAGCGTTGTACCACGAGAAGCATTGCCGAAGCAAAACAGCTTGTCGTTGTGGGGCCAGGTTGCCTTTCGGTGGTGTGAAAGTCGTTTTTGCAGGAGACTTTGGACAATTACCTCCTGTCGCAGTTACACCTGAGCGCACGCTATTGAACGCCAAGCCAAAAACAGGTGGAAAAGATCAACACGATGTGAATCTTGGGTTGCGTTTGTTCCGAGCCATCCGAGTTGTTTTTCGGTTGCGACGGATTCATCGCCAAGTGGGTCAGTCGGTTTATAAAGAATCATTGCTTCGTTTACGAGATGCTGCTCATACCAAAGAAGACGTTGCTTTGTGGAAGTCCCACGATTTGACGGACATTTCAGCTTGCACCTTAAGTGTCGAGGACAGGAAATTGTTTGAGCAAGAAGGTGCGCATTTGTTTTGCGAGAATCGTCGTGCAGGACAATTCAACGGTCGACGTCTTGGGGAGGATGCAGCCGCCTCCGCGCTGGGACGCATACTTCGTCTCTGGTCTGTTGACAGCACTCCTGGAGTTGAGCGGTACACATGTGACAACTACGGCGGTTTGAGACGTGTGTTGCACGTGGCTATAGGTGCACCAGTGATGTTGACCATGAATATAAGAACTGTTTGGAACTTGGTGAATGGCTCCAGAGGCCATGTCGTCGCAGTGTTGCCGTGTCCCCTCGTCCAGCTGTGCCTTTGCGGGCCGGCTGGGCGAGCAGAACCTTCGGAATGTGGAAGAAGTTGGTGGCGTTTCGGTGTCTGCAGCGCAATATGTCATTGTTAATTTTCCTAGTTATGTAGGTCCAGTAATGGTTGCCGGTCATCCAACCTGGGTGGCTGTCCCCAAGCAAACCTGTAGGCATGAGAAGTTTAGAGGTCTTTCACGGACTAATTTCCCACTGGTTCTTTGTTATGGTATGACTGTTCATAAAAGTCAGGGCCTGACTGTTTCCACACGTTGTGTTTTCAACATGGAACATGAACCAACTTGGTCACCTTTCAAAAACATGTGTGGCTTGGCTTTCGTTGGCTTTTCTCGTGTCACTGACTTTTCTAACATGGCTTTCAAGCACGTTCCCGATTATTGGACTTTTGCAGGTATGGCAGAGACGGATATGTTTCGTTGGAGAACTGAACTGGAGCAACGACTTGATGCCCTTCATGATCAAACTGCAGCAATCGTTTTCCAAGGCAAGTCGTCCATCAAGGACGATGTGCAAAGACACCAAACATTCACTGAAGAGTTGACAGGCCAAAAAATGTCGCAAGAGGCACTGGCGGATTTGACCCACATGTTGTCCGTGCGTGGCGTGCTGCCACAGCCAGGTTACAAAGATAAGCCTGTTCGTGGAGTTGCAAACAAAGCAGGTGGTGGTCGCAGCAAACGAAAGACCATGCGTGGAAACGAGGCCGCGCCCGCAACGTTGCAAGCTGTGTTGCGTGACAGTGGTGACCACGCCGAAGACGATGACGACGACGCCCGCCCGTTTTGTCCGTGGGAAGAGGAAATATCACCAGAAGAAGAAAGGTGCATTCAGGAATACCTGGAGGGATCATGGGAACCGGTACAATACTGTTTGGGGCCGCCGGATTACTTCTCTGACGATGATTAGAAGTTTAAGACAGCAGCGCATGTCTTTGCGGGCTGCGTTGTGATTTGTGCAAGTTGGACCGTGTCGCATGTCTTTGCGGGCTGCGTCGCGATTCCTGCAACATGTATAGCATTTCTTCAAACACATTAGTTCTCATTAGTTCATGTAGCATTTTACTTCAATACTGCATAGAGTATGCATCGTATGTCTTTGCGGACTGCGTTGTGTATACAAGTTTGGCCGACCTCGGATATCTTTGCAGGCTGCATCACAAGTATCTCGGATATGAAGCAGAAATATATAATATATATAGTTGTGATATATCCAATGATGTATATAGAGTATGCATCGCATGTCTTTGCGGACTGCGTTGAAGAACAAAGAAAAGAAAACAAACAGCCAGCGGACGAGACGCAAGAACTCAAAGAAGAGGTTTGGGCGCCCAACAAACAGCCAGCGGTCGAGGCGCAAGAACTCATAGAAGGAGCCCAAGAGCCCGAGAAACCGCCAGCGGTTGAGTCGCCAGAACTCAGTGGTGAAAATTTTCATCTCATTGTCATTTTCCTCACATCGGCCCTTTGGGCCTCCCCTTGGCGCGGCGGTAGTTTAAGGAGGTCGCAAGAGTGATTTGGCAAACAAAAGGTAATTGAAGCCAACTAGAGGCAGTTTGCTCACTGAGCCAACAACAGACCTCTGTCTTTCAGTCAGCTCTTGGAATGTATTCGTGTCATAGGCGTATGTCTTTGGATGAGTTCAACATTGGAGTGCGTGGCATGTTTTTGCGGACTGTGTTTTATGACGTTTGCAACTTGGAGTGCATCGCATGTCGTTGTGGACTGGATGCGGCAGAAGTGGATATACAAGGACCATGACTAGTTAGTCGAAATTTCTCTTCGAGCTTATGGGCATCACACGTTTGCTCGCATGCGCTGTATGTCTTTGCGGACTGCGCTTTTGTTGGCATTCGTATGTCTTTGTGGACTGCGTTCCCACAGAAAGGGGAGAACAACTTCAATAGAAGGCGAGATTAGAAAGTATACCTTTTGTTGAGCAACGCTTCAGGATGGGATTAGACAGTAGTCGAAAAAGTGATTTGGCAAACAAAAGGTAATTGAAGCCAGCTAGAGGCAATTTGCTCACTGAGCCAACAACAGGCGTCTGTCTTTCAGTCTAACTGTCTCACGGAATGTATTCGTGTCATAGGCGTATGTCTTTGGATGAGTTCAACATTGGAGTGCGTGGCATGTCTTTGCGGACTGTGTTTTTTGACGTTTGCAACTTGGGGTGCATCGCATGTCTTTGTGGACTGAATGCGGCAGAAGTGGAGATAGCAGGACCATGACTAGTGATTCGAAATTCCTCTTCGAGCTTGTGGGCATCGCACGTTCGCTCACATGCGCCGTATGTCTTTGCGGACTGTGCTCTTGTCGGCCTTCGTATGTCTTTGTGGACTGCGTTTGCACAGAAAGGGGAGAACAACTTCCATAGAAGGTGCGATTAGAAAGTATATCATTTTGTTGTTGATTCAAAGACAGTGCAATCGCAACTTCAAAGACCTAGATCTAAATACTGGTGAGGTAGGAAAGTTGTGAATACTTTTTTAAAGCTGTGTGATTCGAAATAACACCTTGAAAGTGGAAGTTGTCAACACCCTAAACTCGTAGTTTTCCGTAGGACGGTTGCGGTTCCGTGTGCTTTTGGTTTGAGACCTTTTACAACAGAGAATTTAATGTTCATCACAAAAGATTTTTTTCCCAGCACCTATCATTAGAGTACTACTGGGTGTATTTTTTGTCTGGCACGGTACCACGACCTCGAAATACGGGGATGTTTGGAAGCCGGACAACCCTTCACGTTGTTTCTACATGTCCTTCTAGTCTTCAAATTGTTGGTTGGCGAAGAATAAGAATATCTGCCACCTGCATGTTATATCTCGGGACGAAAGAAACAAAGGTAGGGAGGCATCCAAGGTTGCGTATGTCTTTCAGACTGCGCTTGTACAGAAAGGCGCGAACAACTTCCATAGAAGGTGAGAAAGTTAAGTAAGGTTTGTGGTTGGTTCAAAGGTAGTGCAATCGCAACTTCAAAGACCTAGATCTAAATACTGGTGAGGTAGGAAAGTTGTGAATACTGTGTAAAAATGTGTGGTTGGAATAACACCTTGTAAGTGGAAGTTGTGACCGCCCCATATTTGTAAGGTCGTGGTTATGTGTGTTTTTGATGTGAACGAGTCTTACACAAATTCAAAGTTCAGTAAGAATTACCTCATACTGGGATGCCTATTTTCAGGGATGCAGAACAAACAATTATGACAACGCAACACATGATCGTGGTTTGAAGGACAGTGTGACAGTACATAGGACAATTTCTTCATGTCAAGAACGCACAGAATATCCGCGAAAGTACCTTACATCGATGCACGCAAAAAAGACAGCCAACGCGGTCAAGAACCATCGTTATTGGAATGGTGGGTGAAGTAGGAGAAAGATCTTGGCGGGATAAATCACTAATGATGTGATGACATATATCTAAATATATATTTAAATGTACATATCTATATCTATTTTTATGCCAACTAGAATGATGATTTGCAATCATGGACCATGATTTATGATCGGGTGAACTGCCAAATGATTTGGGGTACACGTGGTCCATGTGGTCATGCTGACGTCGTTGCGTGATGCAGAATGGATTTGTTGAATGTGCGTTTATTGGCTCTCGGACGAATTATACGTGTTACGTGTATGTGTCAGGCAGATAAAACAGAAAAACCTAAATTTTAAATCGCATGCATAGTAGTAACGAACATAACATAGACATTTGAAAACAGACAACTCAGGACATTTGCAGAACTGCATGACCCGTAAGACTTTCCCGTCCAGGTGGTGTGGTTTTGTGACCTGCCCGTGACAGGATTGTTTGGCCTTTGGCGGCAACTAAAGGGCGCGTGGCTTTGCGGCTCGCCCCTCGCGCCATGGAGGCGGATCGAGGCATGATACGGAAGCAGGCGCCTCCCGACGTGACTTTGCGGTCCGGCGGAGAAGGTGATGCCGCCACGGCAAGGATCGCAGCTCCGAATGTCACGGGCTGCAACGCGCCTCTGGCAACCGATGTGTGGATGAGGAAAAGAAGAAAATTATTGACAGTGAGGAAATGGAAATTGTTCTTGATCAGAAACTTATTGGCACTTCGGAGACGAAAAAAATGATTAAAAAAGTCATGATGCTAAAGCGCAAAACCGAGATTCGGTGGGAAGTTTGATGGCTTTCTAGGGACGTATGTCTTTGCGGACTGCGTTAAAAAGAGTTGCAAGGCGAGTGCTTTTTTGGCAGACAACAGCGTCTCACAAAGTCGGCTTTCTGGCCCGACGTGACTTTGCGGTCCGGCGGGCAAGGCAGCACAACGGTCCTGGGATGCAGGCCAGGCATGGTTGGATCCACAGGCATCTTGGGTCCAACCATGCCTGGTCTCCTTCCAGCCGCTTCTGCTTCATGGAACGATGCGCCAGTTATTCACTGCAAGTCCTGCGCCTTAGTGGGATTCCAAGTACATAGCTTTGCTACTTGAGCTCGAATACCAGGTGATTGTGAAGTCTGAAATCTTCAAAATCATCTGGTAGTCGAGCTCAGTTCGTCAGACATAGCTTCCGGACTCCCAGCTGCAAGCTGGAAGGCCGGAACCTGTGTTTCTTCCGTTCGTTGCATACACTGCAGAAATGTTCCTAACAGCCGGCACGCTCAGAATTTTCTTGTGAGAATGAGACATCACCGTGGCAAGAAACTTTGGACGGCGTGCTCAACAGGGCGCTTTCGTTACATCGGTTGGTCGCATATGCTCGCAGTGTCGCACGCTCGTTGCGTGCGTTCGCAGCATCCGTAACGAAATCCAGTCCACCAGCAGTTTTGACTTTGGATGCCATGCTGGACCTTTGCTGCCGCTGCTGGAAAGGTCTAGCATGGCATCCAGAGTTTCTTGCCACAGTGATTTGAGTAACACGAGTCATGTTTCACTTGCGGAGCTTGGGTCAGAGAAGTGTCAGTAGATACTTTTCTGATCCAAGCTCCGCAAGTGAATCATTTCACAAAAGTGTTCCAACCTCCCAAGTGATATAGGTTGTGAGCCATGGCAGATCATTGATCGGCCGTGACTTCCAACTTGTTGTCGCTGTTGTGCTTGACATGAGAAACAACTTCTGGCAGAGCAGAATGGGGAGATCGTCGTGCAAGATGCAGGACGACCTTTCCGCGCTGCTCCACCGGAGGTGCTGCTCGCAAAATGCTTTTTTTAGACGTCATTTCGATTCTGCTTCCCGGTTGCGTGTGGCTTTGCGGCCCACGCGTATGAGTGTTTGTTGCGTGTGGCTCTGCGGCAAACATTGTAGATGCAACACGGCGCTGTTCTGGACCGATTGTCCAAGTGCCTGCCGCCGCGAGAGAAGATGGCGGATCTTCTGCCAATCCTCCAACTCCGAGGAGTTGGAGGCTTGGCACGAGATCCGCCATCTGCTTTGCGTGGAAGAGTATATTGCTTTGCTGATTGCGTTTGACTACCAGATGATGCTGAAGACTCAAATGTTCACCATCATCTGGTAGTCAAGCTTCACCGGCGAACTTTTTTTGGGGCCTTGTGCTGTAGAACCCGAACGCGAGCAGCGTGAGATTGCTGAGAAGGAGTCTGCCACAGGAGTCGTAATGTGGCAGACTCCTTCTCAGCAATCTTACGCTGCTGGCGTTCGGTTTCCACAGAACATTGGGAGTCTTGCAACTGCTCCTCCAAATCTACAACCTTCAGGCATGGTTGGATCCAGGAATGTATTCAGTGTACTTTATATCAGCATTTGCCAGGAAGCTATGGCGCGGTGAGCACTGCTGGAGCGGGCACACATCGGCCTTGGTGGTTGGGTTTCATTGCCAATTCATGGTGAAGATCGCAACCCTCGTCGATGCTTTGATGTCTTTTGCCACATGGTGTCATCATCTGGTAAAGGACAACAAAGCATCAGCGAGGCTTGCGATTGAAGTTCTTATGCAAGGCGCCGATTCACACAAGCTTTCGATCTCATTGTATGCATTTGCGTGCTGCATGTACAGAAGAATTGCTAGTAGAGTGAATTCTACGATAAATTGCCACAGAACCTTCTCAATGTATGCATTTGCGTGCTGCATGTACAGAAGAACTGTTAGTAGAGTGCATTCTACAGTTTCGTATGTCTTTGCGGACTGCGCTTGTACAGGAAGGTGCGAACAACTTCCATAGAAGGTGAAAAAAAGAAGCCAGGATTGGTGTTGATTACTTCAAAGACCTAGATCTAAATACTGCACCTAGTAGGAAATGTGGGAGTATGGGGATTGATTCATAGAAAAAAGGTGCAAGGTGTTCACATATGAATTCGAGGTAGGAAATGTGGGAGTATGGGAATTGATTCATAAAAAAAAAGGTGCAAGGTGTCCACATACGAATTAAGAATATTATCCATCGATGTGCCAGCATGTAAGGTGAAGTTTCAATACACACCTGCAAAACATTTCCCAAACCTTCAGTTGAAAGTATGATGGCTGCCCAGCGACGTATGTCTTTGCGGACTGCATTGGTTGCAGAGCCTGGTGTCTGTCGGCANTTTGGTGATCATTTTGCATGCGAGGGAGGCGGAAGGTGATACGTTACGCGGCATCAACCCACGCACTTGGGTCGTGAGCCCAGGGCGTGCACCGTTGGCCGGGTGCAGATGCCATCCCGTGCTTCGCGATGCCCCACGATGCGCTAATGTGGGGGCATGGGGAAGATCTAGTTGACCGCTCCAGGCCGTGAGCCTAGATGTCAACCGGACTTCTTTGGGGCCAACCGCGAAAGAGCCGGGAAAATTGGGGAGGCCTCATGTATATAGACAATTTGAAGAGTAATAATATTGCATCCACTTTTGTATGTCTTTGCGGACTGCAAGAGTTTCCTGTTTAAATTGTTTTAGGTCAAGGTAGGATCTGTGGAACACGCAGATACAGTTGGGAAGTATAGGACGGCTCCCCAGCGACGTATGTCTTTGCGGACTGCGCTGACTGAGTGGAACTGTTGTCGGCTACAAAAAAGCAGCAGCTTGCGCGATCAAGGAGCACTACTGTTGTACTCGTGAATCAGGTACTAAAAAGAGCTTTATGTCGAAAATAATGTGGTGAAATAAATATACTTTGATGGAAGCACTGTTGGTCGGGTAGTGACATATATCCACATAAATATATATATATATATATCTATTATATAAATATCTATATGTATGCTAACTAGAATGATGATTTGCAATCATGGACCATGATGTATGATTGGCTGAACTGCCAAATGATTTGGGGTACACGTGGTCCACGTGGTCATGCTCACGTCGTTGCGTGATGCAGAATGGATTTGCTGAATGCGCGTTTATTGGCTCTCGGACGAATTATACGTGTTACGTGTATGTGTCAGGCAGATAAAACAGAAAAACCTAAATTTTAAGTAGCATGCAAAGTAGTAACGAACATAACATATACATTTGAAAACAGACAACATTTGAAAACAGACAACTCAGGACATTTGCCAAGGTTTGGCAGACTACAGCTTTTTACACCGCCGGCTTTCTACCCCGACGTGACTTTGCGGTCCGGCGGGCAAGGCAGTACAACGGTCCTGGGATGCGGGCTAGGCATGGTTGGATCCACAGGCATCTTTGGGTCCAACCATGCCTGGTCTGTTTCCAGCCGCTTCTGCTTCATGGAACAATGCATCATCACCATGGCAGGAAACTCTGGATGCCATGCAGGACCTCTGCAGCGCTCATGTTCAGCATGTCATCCACAGTTTCTTGACACGGTGATTTAGGCACCTGAAGACGAAGGCAATCTATGAGTTTTAAAGAAGGTCACTCACGTGAGTGAGCTTCTTTAGGATTGATAGCTTGCCTACGTACAGCACACGAATTCCGGAAGTGTTCCAAGACGTTGTGCCTTCTGAATCGGAAGGCAGAACGTCGAGGAACACTTCCGAAGAAGTGAGACCCAGCACTTCTTAGATTGCGGTGCACCGATTCACAGTTGCAATTCGTCACACATAGCTTCCGGCCTTCAAGCTGCAAAGCTTGAAGGCCGGAACCTGTGTTTCATCCGTTCGTTGCATACACTGCAGAAATGTCCTTAACATCCGTAGCATTGCTACTTGAGCTTGACTACCAGATGATGCTGGAGGCTCAAATCTTTATCATCATCTGGTAGTCAAGCTCAACGTGCGAACTTTGTTGTGGTGACTGGATTGCAGTTATTGGGGTCAAATGTTTGGAGGAAGCATTTCGAGATCTCAAGATGGTTCCTGCAAGTGTTTAGAATTTCGTGTGATCGGACACGTGTGATCAGTTTCAACAACAGCTTTTTGCATCGCAGGTTTTCCAGCCCGACGTGACTTTGCGGTCCGGCGGGCAACCACTCCCTCAAATTCAAAGCAAACACTGCAGAAATGTGCTTAATGTCCACCAACACAGAATCATTGCAGGATTTTTGTAGATGTGTCTGATTTTCATTGCCAAGGTTGGAACATGTGTATCATGTGTTGCAACCTTGGCAGTCGAAATCGGGCGGATGTAGCTGGTCCCCTTGGCAGTCGAAATTGGGCGGATGTTGTCGTGTGTCTTTGCGGGCCGCGTCAACTGAGTTGAAAGGGTGTAAGCAAGCCGGAACCTGTGTTTCTTCCGTTCGTTGCATACACTGTAGAAATGTCCTTAACATCCGGCACGCTCAGAATTTTCTTGTGAGAATGAGACATCACCGTGGCAAGAAACTTTGGATGACATGCTCAACATGAGCGCTGCAGCTCATGTTGAGCATGTCATCCAAAGTTTCTTGCATCGCAGGTTTTCCAGCCCGACGTGACTTTGCGGTCCGGCGGGCAACCACTCCCTCAAATTCAAAGCAAACACTGCAGAAATGTGCTTAATGTCCACCAACACAGAATCATTGCAGGATTTTTGTAGATGTGTCTGATTTTCATTGCCAAGGTTGGAACATGTGTATCACGTGTTCCAACCTTGGCAGTCGAAATCAGGCGGATGTTGTCGTGTGTCTTTGCGGGCTGCGTCAACTGAGTTGAAAGGGTGTAAGCAAAGAGACGACATCTTTTACAGTGGAAGAATTAATGGCTTCCCAACAACGTATGTCTTTGCGGACTGCGTTGACTGACTACAGCTGTGGCCCGCTACGAAAAAAAAGCAGCTTGCGCGGTCAAGAAGCACTACTGTTGTACACGTGAATCAGGTAGTAAAAAGAGCTATATGTCCAAAATAATGTGGTGAAATAAATATACTTTGATGGAAGCACTGTTGGTCGGGTAGTATCAATAATGATTTGATGAAATATATACATATATATATATATATCTATAGTCTGATGTCCATTAGTCATGGAATCGAATGCTGTACATGGTTGCGTTATTCCCAAAATTACACGGGCTCTCTGAATGTTCAGCAGATGTACTAGAGACACTAAGCATGACATGAACCAGGATCAGAAAAACTCAAGAGCAAAACTAGAACGAACACAGTAGATCTCATTTTGATTCTGCGTCCGTGTTGCGTGTGGCTTTGCGGCCCGCGCGTGTGAGTTTTTGTTGCGTGTGGCTCTGCGGCCCGCGCAAGCCATGGTCCCGTCGCCGTTGATGCGGGTGCCACCTGCGGCATTCGAGAATTACAGGGAGCGCATGCGCCAACATTGCGCCATCCCAACACTTGTAGATGCAACACGATGCCTCGCATGTCGGAACCCACGCACGACAAGCGCAGATGGAGAGCAAGAACATCGAAGAACGGGTGTGTGCCAAGAATGTTGTGCTCTGTTGACCTCCGACGCAGAGGACAACAGACAAAACGCCACTGCCAGGTGCAATCGTTTGGCAGGAGAAGACGCATGTCAGTATGTCGCCATTTGGATTGCAGTGAGCAGAGTTAGTCAGGGAGGAACTTTGGTCGCCTTGCAACCTCTAGCCGAGCATATCATTGCCGTCGGGACTGGGGTCGAAAACCCGGTCGAATTGTGGGCCCACGGGCAAAGACCGTGAAAGCAAAGTTTAAGAATTGCGATCTACAGTTGTCGTATGTCTTTGCGGGCTGCGTCAACTGAGTTGAAAGGGTGTAAGCAAAGACTAAGAGAAGACATCTTTTACAGTGGAAGAATTAATGGCTTCCCAACGACGTNATGTTGGAGCCTCCAGGAAGACCGTGAAAGCAAAGTTTAAGAATTGCGATCTACAGTTGTCGTATGTCTTTGCGGGCTGCGTCAACTGAGATGAAAGGGTGTAAGCAAAGAGAAGACATCTTTTACAGTGGAAGAATTAATGGCTTCCCAACGACGTATGTCTTTGCGGACTGCGTTGACTGACTAGAACTGTGGCCCGCTACGGAAAAGAAGCAGCTTGCGCGGTCAAGAAGCACTACTGTTGTAGGGGTGAATCAGATATTTAAAAAAAATCTATATGTTGAAAATGATATGATGAAATAAATATACTTTGACGCCAACTGGAGATGCAATGATATATGAAATTTTCAAGTGATTTGGGGCACGCGCAAGGAATGTATGGACGCTGAAATTACATGGGCTCTTTGCATGTTCAGTACAGAAGGTGATGTATCCACACAACGAATCATGTGCAGTGTTCAGGCATAAGCAAGGACATGTACAGACAAAACAAATGAAACAACTTAGAAATGGAGACCATAAACATTATATGTTGCAACAGCATTAAGAGTTCATTTTGGAAATGTTGCGAGATGGACAGCCACCCGCACCCGCGTGGCATGATTTTGCGTGTGATCCTAAGCCAGTTGCGGCGGCTCACACTAACAGAACTGCTGGAGCTTATGCAAGCCATCATTGAGACGATGAACGATCGGTACGCCAACGGATGCATTGGTGACACTTATGACCCCAGTGGTTACACGGATGATTCGGAAGCCTCCGACGATCTCGAGGCAATGGAGCCACAAGCTTGATATATCCTTCGGAGCCAACCGCGATGCACGTATAGAGTNCGACGTATGTCTTTGCGGACTGCGTTGACTGACTAGAACTGTGGCCCGCTACGGAAAAGAAGCAGCTTGCGCGGTCAAGAAGCACTACTGTTGTAGGGGTGAATCAGATATTTAAAAGAATCTATATGTTGAAAATGATATGATGAAATAAATATACTTTGATGCCAACTGGAGATGCAATGATATGTGAAATGTTCAAGTGATTTGGGGCACACGCAAGGAATGTATGGACGCTGAAATTACATGGGCTCTTTGCATGTTCAGTACAGAAGGTGATGTATCCACACAACGAATCATGTGCAGTGTTCAGGCATAAGCAAGGACATGTACAGACAAAACAAATGAAACAACTTAGAAATGGAGACCATAAACATTATATGTTGCAACAGCATTAAGAGTTCATTTTGGAAATGTTGCGAGATGGACAGCCACCCGCACCCGCGTGGCATGATTTTGCGTGTGATCCTAAGCCAGTTGCGGCGGCTCACACTAACAGAACTGCTGGAGCTTATGCAAGCCATCATTGAGACGATGAACGATCGGTACGCCAACGGATGCATTGGTGACACTTATGACCCCAGTGGTTACACGGATGATTCGGAAGCCTCCGACGATCTCGAGGCAATGGAGCCACAAGCTTGATATATCCTTCGGAGCCAACCGCGATGCACGTATAGAGTGTCACTTTTGTATGTCTTTGCGGACTGCAAAAGTCCTGAACGCACATTTGGTCAGAAGCTCAATGGCTTAGCAGCGACGTATGTCTTTGCGGACTGCGTNATGTACGCTCCTTGAACAGTACTGTGGAAGCTTTATGGGAATTTTTGCAAGCTGAAATAAAAGCAAGAGACAGTCTCCTTTGTGAAAGCAGACCCATATGGCCCATATCAGATGATGACATGATTGTGGATGATCCACCAGTCTTAACACCAGATCAGCATCTTCACACACTGGAGGCGTTGCAAGGAACTCGACAACGAGCACTGTCTACTAGAAACAGACAAATCCTGATGTGATTCTAGCATGACGTATGTCTTTGCGGACTGCGTTGCTTGAGTTGTGAGTTGACGTATGTCTTTGCGGACTGCGAAGCCTGAGTTGCATTACCTTGACGTATGTCTTTGCGGACTGCTTCAACTAAGTCTTTATTTCTATTTGTAGCCGAGGAAACATCTTACAAACTTGTGAAAAAGTGCCTGCTACAGTCGTCGCATGTCTTTGCGGACTGCGCCGACACAGTTAAGATGTGTTGAAGTCAGAGAAGTCACTAATGATGTGATGAGATATATCTACATATTTCTAAATGTCAACTAGAAATAGAGTGATGCTATGATGGCTTATTGCGTGGTATTTGTTTTACTGAACTGGCAAATGATTTGGGGCATGTTGCGTGATGCAGAATGGATTTGTTGATTGCGCGTGCTTTGGCTCTCGGAACTGTATACGGGTAGCATGTCCGAACACATAACGAAGACGTGTATTATGTAAAATATCAAAAACAAAACAAATATAACGAACATGACCTATACATATGAAAGTAGTTTCATGAAAAATCACGATAGAAAAAAAACAGGACAAGAAGAGAAAAAAAGTCAGGATATATAAATGTATAATATATAACATATCACGGTAGAATAACGCAAGTTGTTTTGGGACATAGCACGCATGTTTTCGGTTTTGTCCATGTGGTGTGGNCTACTGGAAACAGATAAATCCTGATGTGATTCTAGCATGATGTATGTCTTTGCAGACTGCGTTGCCTGAGTGGACCTGATGTGATTCTGGCATGACGTATGTCTTTGCGGACTGCGAAGCCTGAGTTGTGAGTTGACGTATGTCTTTGCGGACTGCTTCAACTAAGTCTTTAATTCTATTTGTAGCCGGGGAAACATCTTACAAACTTGTGAAAAAGTGCCTGCTACAGTCGTCGCATGTCTTTGCGGACTGCGTCGACACAGTTAAGATGTGTTGAAGTCAGAGAAGTCACTAATAATGTGATGAGATATATCTACATATTTCTAAATGTCAACTAGAAATAGAGTGATGCTATGATGGCTTATTGCGTGGTATTTGTTTTACTGAACTGAGTGATGCTATGATGGCTTATTGCGTGGTATTTGTTTTACTGAACTGGTAAAAGATTTGGGGCATGTTGCGTGATGCAGAATGGATTTGTTGATTGCGCGTGCTTTGGCTCTCGGAACTGTATACGGGTTGCATGTTCGAACACATAAGGAATACGTGTATTATGTCAAAGACAAAAAA
Source organism: Breviolum minutum Mf 1.05b.01 (assembly GCA_000507305.1). NCBI lineage: Eukaryota > Dinophyceae > Suessiales > Symbiodiniaceae > Breviolum > Breviolum minutum. The sequence continues at coordinate 70,549 of DF241625.1, read as the reverse complement.
CAAAACAAATAGCGAACATGACGTATACATATGAAAGCAGTTTCATGAATAATCGCGATAGCAAAAAAAACTTAGGATATATATGTATAATATATAACATATCACGGTAGAATAACGCCAGTTGTCTTGGGACATAGCACGCATGTTTGCGGTTTTGTCCATGTGGTGTGGTTTTGCGACCCGCCCGTGATAGTAGCTCCACATGCTCCAAATTGATGTAGCCTTGCCCAATGGGCACGTTGAAGTCCTGTCACTTCTGCCGTCTGGCACGGTTGGAATGTTACGGACAAAGGCCGAACTAGCATTGGGGAAGAAGCGCCTGAAACTTGTCACTGCCAAGAATCGGGTATTAGTGGATGAAAACAAAACCTTAGAGGAAGCAGAAATACAGCATGGAGACTGCGTCNTGTGGTTTTGCGACCCGCCCGTGATAGTAGCTCCACATGCTCCAAATTGATGTAGCCTTGCCTAATGGGCACGTTGAAGTCCTGTCACTTCTGCCGTCTGGCACGGTTGGAATGTTACGGACAAAGGCTGAACTAGCATTGGGGAAGAAGCACCTGAAACTTGTCACTGCCAAGAATCGGGTATTAGTGCATGAAAACAAAACCTTAGAGGAAGCAGAAATACAACATGGAGACTGCGTCATAGCTCTGGCACTTCAACCGCAAGTGGCGGCAACGCTGCATGGCTTTGCTGCAATTCTGGCAGATGGATCGGTCGCATGCTGGTGTGAAGAAGATGATGTGAAGAACGCACAATCCGACACTCACACCTGCTGGACGTTTCTTTTGGAAGATACATCTTTTCTGTACTGGAGGCGTACTGGGGATCACCTCACAGGTGTCAAGCACATTCAATCCACAGCGGCGGCCTTTGCTGCAATTATGGAAGATGGATCTGTTGTTACCTGGGGAAATCCATACCGTGGTGGTCACAGTTCGGCAGTTCAAGATCAACTCAAGGGTGTGGAGCAGATTCAAGCCACAGGTGGGGCCTTTGCTGCAATTCTGGAAGATGGCACTGTTGTTACCTGGGGTGCAGCACGCTATGGTGGTGACAGTTCGGCAGTTCGAGATCAGCTCAAGGGCGTAAAGCAGCTTCAAGTCACATTTGCGGCCTTTGCTGCCATAAAGGCAGATGGATCCGTCATTACCTGGGGTGACGCAGAGTGTGGCGGTGACAGTTCGGCAGTGCAAGATCAGCTCAAGGGCGTGCTGCAGATTCAATCCACAGCTGACGCCTTTGCTGCGATACTGGCAGATGGTTCAGTGGTTGCCTGGGGTGATGAAACCCACGGCGGAGACGGTTCTATGTATAGGCAAGATCGGCTCAAGGGTGTGGTGCAAATTCAAGCCACATCGGGGATTTTTGCTGCGATAATGGCAGATGGTTCAGCGGTTGTGTGGCCTGATACATATTGGGAAGTACCATATCCGCTCATGGGGATCCGGCAGATTCAATCCACAGCAGACGCCTTTGCTGCGATTCGGGAAGGTGGATCCGTCGTTACCTGGGGTGACGCGGAGTGGGGCGGTGACAGTTCGGCAGTTCGAGATCAGCTCCACAGTGTTCAGCAGATTCAAGCCACGATGTACGGGGCCTTCGCAGCGATTCGGGAAGATGGATCCGTCGTTACCTGGGGTCACGCGGAGTGGGGCGGTGACAGTTCGGCAGTTCGAGATCAGCTCAAGGGCGTTACGAAGATTAAAGGTACTCTTGGGGCCTTTGCTGCGATACTGGAAGATGGATCTGTCGTTAGCTGGGGTCACAAACTGTACGGCAGCGACAGCGCAGCAGTTCAAGATCAGCTCAAAGGTGTGCAGGACATTCAAGTAACAGGTGCTGGCTTTGCTGCCATTCGGGAAGATGGATCTGTCCTTTGCTGGGGTAATCGCTTGCGATCACACGCAAACGATTACTTTGACGCATATATGCATTTGCGTGCTGCAATGACTCGCCACGCACAATAATAGCAAGAGACAGTCTCATTTGTGAAGGCAGACCCATATAGCCCATATCAGATGATGACATGATTGTGGATGACGGTATTGAGACAGTAGTCTCTGATCCACGAGTGGTAACACCGGATCAGCATCTTCACACACTTGCGGCGTCGCAAGGAACTCGACAACGAGCACTGTCTACTAGAAACAGACAAATCCTGATGTGATTCTAGCATGACGTATGTCTGTGCGGACTGCGGACTGCGGCTACGAACAGAAGAGATGATCTCAAAGGAACATTGTATGTCTTTGCGGACTGCAATGGTTAGGTTTTTCACGTATATAGGACATCTGACAGTAAAAGTTTCTTCAGGTCGTATGTCTTTGCGGATTGCGGCCACGAAGACAAGAGAAAATCTAAAAGCAATATTGTATGTCTTTGCGGGCTGCAATGATTTTCGATGTTTTGAAGGCATCCAGCAATCACGTTAAAGTGCAAGGGTGAGAATGAGCGGACATGTTCGTAGTATGCATTTGCGTGCTGCAATGATTGCACATCGGTGAAGTCATTGTATGCGTTTGCGCGCTACAATGATTTCGCATGTCTTTTGACCATTGGGTTTCTGCCGTGTGTCTTTGCGGGCCGCTGCCGATTGGGGTGAATTTTTCATACCTAAAGTGGAGACAGTGCGGAGAAGAAAAAAGGTGCTACGGAGTGTTGAAGCAGGAAGTTTGAAGTGGTGAAACATTGTGTGAAAGATGTAGGCTTAAACATTTTTGGCATCCCCCTCACTGAAGCACAGTGACTGT
>DF241625.1:30929-67550 GCA_000507305.1 Breviolum minutum Mf 1.05b.01 | reverse complement strand
GATGATGATGATGATGATGATGATGATGATGATGATGATGATGATGATGATGATGATGATGATGATGATGATGTGGATGGTGGTCGTGATGGTGGTTATCATTCTTCTTCTTGTTCTCTTGCTTCTTGTTTTTTTCTGATTGTTATTCATATATAATTCCCGAAGAGCACTAGGTGAAGTTTTTTTTTCCAACAAGACCTTCAGAAGGGTTTTTTGTTCGCCAGGTTGTAGGAATCAGTTTCTGGCAGGAAACGCTGGCACAAATAATGAACTCCGTAGAGTTCAGCAGCTTCCGGGTAAAGTTTTCTGGGCACAGAAACCGAAGGTATTTGTGCAGGGTCTCAAAGGTTAAGGTGAAGAATTTCCGTATGGACTAAGGTGCAAAGATGTTTTTTAGTGTTGTATGTGATATTTCCGAAAAAAACATGGTATAGTAGAATTGCTGGGTGGTTTCTTTCCAACAGAAATCTACCCTCCTGGAAACGAACATCTCCCCTTTTTTGTTGGGAAGATGATTCGCCGAGGTATTGCGGCTCGCACGGAACAGGGCAATGCCAAAGGAAGCGATCTCACTGAGGTGCCCAAGGAAAATTGAGCATTTGAAGATGCAGGATTCGCATGTTCTTGTAAAGTTTTGGTTTTACCTTCGGTATATTTCAAAACAAAAGATATATAATATATATATATATACACAAATATGTGTATATTCAGGTTTCGGGCATCAAATCAATGTTTATGCTTATGATATTACAGTATATGCTTTCTATTCAAAATGGTGCAGGATTTTTTGGTACCAACAGTTCCCAAATCTGGGCTCGCTGCTTTTAGGTGCTGCCTACATCCTGCCATTCAGCCTTTGAGGAGGGGGTATTCGGGACCACACTGTTACCCAACAGCTTCAAAATGATGCCGTGTATTATGCTTGGCCACCGCCTTTTCAGTTTTCTTCGCATTTTTTCCATACTTTTTGTCTCATGACGATATTTCTTTCGTGATGAATTATCATACTTGTTCGTTTTAATTGCAGTTGCTCTAAGTTCTCTACGGAGCACTTACAAACCTCCAAAGATGGCCTCAAATCCTTTGGGCTTTTGGGGCACTTTGGGCCTGGTTTGTTGTTGAACTCTAGGATCAATTGGGACGGCTCGAAAACAAGTTGCCTGGATTTAAAGGAAGGGCGAACACACCTTTTCTACCTTGCCTAGGGATCATTTGGGATGGTAAAGTCATGTATGTCGCCTCTTGCAATCAGGTCTTTGATGTTGCGTACACCCCACAAAAGTGGCGTAGAACCTAGGGAGATCCTGTTCCAGCAAAGAATAGCCAACCTAACCTGTCTCCAAGCCGTTTTTCAAGGATGCCCTGGATTTCATGTACTCGGAGAATCAGGCTGCATTTGAGGCGCCAGCATCCAAGGCACGGAAAAATCATGAATGCTTCAAGTTGGTATAAGATTCCAATCTCGTTGAAACATGGCATGAAACATGAAATTCTATGGCTTCAAGGCTCTTCTTCTGCTGAAGATTGCAGACATCCTCCAAATTAGCAGTCTGTTTGAAGCCATGGGTCGTCGCATTGAGGCAGGGATTGGACCAACAAAATCTAGCATGGAAAAGAACATGCTTTCTGCATCAAGGTGTACATGAGTCAATTTCCTCGGCCACTGGTTTTGAGATATCATTTTTGTATGATGTATCTTTTCATAGCAGAGACGTGATTTTGTGTTGGCCTTTTTTTTGAGGCAGCTTTTGAAGACACTGCACCTTTGCTGTTGGAGCAGTATTGTCGTTTTCACATCCCGGGCACTGATGATGGCTGGGGAGTCCTAGATGATGTGATTCAGTGATGTTGACTGGATGTGTTCGCAGTTGGGGTTCCTTTGTCAAGAGATTTTGAACCTTTTTGGGTGTGAATCTTTTTTCAAGTCGCCGTTCTTGAGATCAAAAGGTCCATAGCATGTCAACGGCTCCAGCCATAGAAAAAAACATCGTCATTTAGTCACAAGGTGCTGCACTCCGTCAAATTCGTGATGGTGCTGTGGAGCTCATTGTTCGAAAGTCTGGTCCCTGGAAAGAGATTTGAAAGGTTTGGAGTGAGTGGTTGGTATGTCTTGGCGTGATGAGGGGTTTTAGAGATGGTTTCAGGGGAGAAAAAGTTCAGGTTCCAACCTTTTCTCACCAATTCTGAGATGAAAACTGCATTGCTGTCACGATCTCAGATTTCAATTTTGCTGAGTATTGACCTCCTGCGTTGTTTGATATATGAAGTTACCGGAAGGCGACTCCCTGCTCGAGTCTTGGTTGAGATCTTAGATGCTGATGAGTTGCTGGTGGCCAGTGAGGACCATTTGCTGCTTGGACAAACTTCCAAAGTCGTGACTATTTTTGGGGCTAGCAAATCTGTTGCATGAGTCTGAGTGATTGTTTTGAATCTCAACCTGACTTTGTCACAGCTCTTTTTGGGAAAAAGGGGTCGTATTTTTGGTTGCCTTAACAACGTTGTGGTGTAGGACGTGGTTTTCGACTTTGTTCTATCTCGTTTACAGCTGGAAGAGCTTCCAGATTCTGATGGTTGATATCTCAGATCCAGGAGATTTTATTTTTCCCATTTTGCCAGGCTCACAATGACTAAGGCCCCAATGACAAAGATCCAAGTCCACAAACTAGTGACAATGGCGACAAGGCACTCCAAAATGATGTAACATTTGTGAGTTGGCTTTAGCCTGGTGGTTGTTGTTGTTGTTGTTGTTGTTGTTGTTGTTGTTGTAGATCACACAAACTGACCTGTGAAAAAGGAAAATCTTGGTCCCTTCGGTTACCATAAAATTAAGACGTCCAAGCCAGCCACAGACACAGGAATCCAAAATAATTTTATTTTTGATATATTTACAGTTTTTTTATGAACTGCATTTGTGAAAAAAATATGATTAATTGTCTTGTGGAATTTACATATATATTTTGTTTATGAATATTTTATGAGATTTCAGAAGTTTATTGAATAGTTTATTGTTTTTCATTTTTGCGTGTTGATTCTTGATGGTTTCCTATGGTTTCTGTTTGGTTTTCATGCAGTTTTGGATTCATCCTGAATCAATGCTGTATTGTGTAATTACAAGCAAGCTCCAATCAAAATTGGAGAACTGGATGCAAACAGTGGCATTTTCAGCCATGAAATTGAGAAGAAGATCTCAACATTGCAGTGGCAGTGACATATGACATATGATGTTCTTCTAAAACATAGAATGCAAGTAGAGATACGTATTCCCTGTGGTCATGTCTGCTTCACATAGCTGATTTTTTGGATCAAGATCGACACCATTCACCATGCAAACTTGGGCTAGGGCAGCAGATATTGCTCTGGCTTCCCAAGCGGAATCCGACGAGCTGTCAAATGAAATAGGGGGTAGTGTGTCTGAGAATGAGGGTACCAGCACCAGAGCTGGAAATGAGATGCCCTGGACACGTCGCCTCAAGCAAGTTTCCAAACAAGCAGGCTTCCAGGCACCACTGGGTCTCTCCAAGATGCCTCCCTTGTCAGTGGTCAGTTCGTGTACTGGATGCTGTGCTGAGGGTGCTGTGCTTAAGGACGTTCGTTTGGAGGGTGGGGGGGGGGGTCGAGCCAAGGAAGAACATTGTTGACTGTGTTGATTTTTTGAATCTTGATGGATAGATTCAGTCATAGACTAGTAATTAGCAGTAGATGTTTCTGGCAATGACCAGGTTACATCCCAGGTATCAGCACAAGGGCACGCTTGCATCACATAACAATCTATCTATATACCCACCTGCTAGGAGCTAGCAGTCCGTATCACCATAGAGATATACATAGTGCCATAGAAGTCAACCCCTGTTGCAGATTCCATACAACAGGAGTTGCAGATTCCATACAAGATGGTTGCGGGGTCTGAGCCAGAGAAGTCCTTCCGGAGTTTCGCACTGGCCAACCACAACTTTGATCATATGTACTTGAATCTTTCAGATCAGTTGTGTAGTCGTGCTTGCACACTTCATCCAGGATGTACCGGTTGTACTTCAGCGTGTGAACCTGACCTTCTCATCATGGGAACCCCTTGCAACCCCTTTTCAATTCAGAGAGGCAAGCGTTTCAAAGGTACTGTTCTTGACCATCACTTGTCAGATCATACCTTCACAGACTCCTACAAGATGCTTGAGATGTTCCAGCCAATCCATGCCGTATTTGAACAAACAGATGGTTTTGGTAAACCTATCGAAGCAGGATCAAACCAAACACCTCTCCAGATGTTCCTCGACTCGTCTATCCTGGATCAAAAAAACAGTTTTGAATAAACATTCCCTTGAATTTCCACATCAAACTCATGAGTACTGTACTGTACAGTAGAAGCTTTGTTGTCTGACTATAGGTTCTTGGATGGATTGCACAACCTGAAGCTGAACCATGGCTACTTTGTTTGCGTGCTCAACCTGGACATGAAGACATGGTACAAGATTATGCGGCCAAGGACAGTCGAGTCAAGATTGTAGGGTGGGCGGCCGGGGTGTCGTCAGCATACAAATTGGCAGCATATCCAAGGCATACTATTTTAGATATATTGAAATGTTCTGTGGGTTTGGTCTTTGTTCCTTTGCTCATTAACAAGTATCAAGCACAGGATTTGGAGAAGAAGGATGAGTATTGCGTAGCCGTAGCCATATAGCCATATAGCCATTGGAAATACAGAAAGAGAGAGCAAATCATCAAAGATCATGGACCTACATGTGCGTATGTACATGAATATAGATATATGTAAACAAATATGAACTGTATATATGTACGTATGATATATAACAAGATATATCCATATACATCGCGTTTTCACTAGACTTAGAGTCTTCGAGTCTTAGGGCACAATGTTCTGATAACCAGTGACTTTGTGAGGGGGGAGATCCAGAATCAAGATTTTCACATCTGCAACATTCCACTTGCAGCATGTGCCATGGAGCATAAATGGCTTTCGGTTGCAGAGCAGCTAGAGACCAGCAGTGCCCGCGAAGCTGGGGATGCCCTAGCAATTGTCGATACCGCCACACAAGATCATGTCCGCAGGCCAGTGGGACGTCCCAAAGGGACCTTTGGTAGCAGAGACTTCAGAAGGTATCTCAATCAAAATGCAGCCTCACTTCCACAGCAAGTATGTGGCAGTGGTGTGGCCAAGGCCAACTCTTTGGTAGGGGGATCAGATATGGACATGTCTTCCACAGGGACAACATTGCAAAGACAATTGCTTTCCTTTGCAACGAATCAATCGAAACAGGAGGATTTGGAGGCAGATCCTGATGAAAACCCTGGGGTTAGACTTTTGTTGTCGGAGAAGAGTGCTTTGGCTAGTATTGCCAAAACAGCAGAACAACATGAAACTAGCCGGACATCAGAGAGTAGAAATCTACGTCGTGTAGCTTGCTGTTTGACCATAGCTGGAGGACAGTTGTGGGCTGCTTACTTTGCCAAAGTCAAGTCTTTGATTGAATCAGGTCAATATAGGCCAATTTGTTTTGCAAAAAAGCGTCGGTATGATGAAACACCACTTCGAATACGGATAGAAGAAGAAGAAAAAAATCTCGCCCTTCCAGAAGCTCCCACAGAAGGACAAGTTGGGGTAGCAGGTAAGGTACTTCAGACAGAGTTTGAAATTATGATGCTGCTAGAGGATATCCAAAACTGTCATTTTTTTCAAGTAGTTGGAAAGGCTCCTACATGGTTGCAAGTGTTGTCCACAACAAGGGCAGAATGCATCAAACATGCACAGTTGCAGATTGAAGATAACATTGCCAATCTGCAAGAGATTGCAAAGATGTTTCCAATGTGTTGCAACTTGCCTTGTACAGATATGCACTCTTCCAATATATGTGTGGAGAAGTCATTCCAACACGACAATCCCAATTGGGTTGATTGGCATTCGCATTGCCTCATTCACAAGTTGGGACGTTGTGTGAAAAGCATGATGTCACTAGTCGAGGGCCATGTGTCTGGGGTCTTGGCAATTGGAAAGAGTCTGGAGTTTGCAGGTACAACAAAATTATTGAGGAAACACCTTGCCGACATTTTGGTTGAACGTGTGGAAGTTCACATTGCCACCCCTCAATCAACACACTACAGGGAGGCTATATATGACTTGCTGCTTGGGTTCACCAACACAACAAGCAGAAAACAGAAGACCAAACCACTGTTGAAGAAGAAACAACGGTTCATCTTAGAACACCTTATGAATGGAGACATTCAAATTGAAGATGCTGTACGTTTCTGTGCTTCTCAACGTTTGGATCGACAAGTTTTGCTTCGCATGATGCACATGTTTGTGGTCCCAGCCCTGGTCCCACATGCGTGTCCCACAATCAATCGGTCCAGTTTCCTGGGATATGAGAATGCAATCCATTGGTGTGCATTGCTAGCATCCCACCACAATCTCCTTACCCCACTACTGCTAAGGTTTTATGGGGTAAAGTCAGAACCAAAAGCTAACCCACCAGCCAAGTCTAATCCTCTTGCAAATTCATGGATGGGTCTCGCGTTAGCAAACATATCAGCCTATGCCCATACAGATGCAGCAGAGATCAGCACTGCCAGTGCTCTTGTTGATGTTGCCCCAACTGAAAAGGAGGAGGAAGCAACCACCCAACAGCAACAGGAGTTCGATGACAAAAACATCGATTGGCATGCCAAAAAGAAGGCAACTAAGGCAAAGGCTAGCCAGTATGTTGCTTCGAAACCTGGTGATGTTTTGATTGTTCTTTCTATTTGTATGGAGCCCATCAATCATTTGACGCAAGCATTCATCAAACTCAGCGCTGAAGGGTTTGATCGAGCACAGGAACGCAGAGTCCTACGGGGACAAAGTCGTACTTTCAGGGTGTTGGAATGTTGGCGGGGTAAGCAAATTGGACAGTTCAATTCTGACCTTGAAAAACTGATGAAATCAATCCACCCAGCTTTGCCTGCAGCTGCCTTGACCGAAAGCATGCGATCGTTGATGTTTCGTTTGTTAGCACGTGCAGGTAGTGCTGTAGAACATCATGTGACAAGCTATCACAGGGGCTGTCCATTCTCTCTCTTTGGTGTCCTTGAGGGAGACACCGATACAGTCCTCGAGACTAGGCCATGCATGAGAGATCAGCTAACCACAACAGTATTGAAGAAGTATCCAAGTGAGGGAAGTTTGCTATCTGCAGAGTGCATGAGTCTGCTGGTGGCGTTGGCCACCATTATAGACATTGACATTCTTGGCATTGAAGCAAGACATAGTGCCACACGAAGGCTAGTAGTAGCAAAGAGTGTGCAAACATGGCCAATCCATATGCAAAATCTCAGTGGAGAGTGGGTGATTAGGCAGCACAGGATATGGAAGGAGTTTGCTCAGCGTGGAAAACCCAAAGGGAAGATGAAACCCAAGAAACGTAGAGCATATTCAAGGAAAGGTGGAGGTGGAGGTGCTTGGCGAGCATTCTGTCGTCATCATTTGAAGGGTTGCAGTGACTCATCTTCACACATTGAATTTTTCCAGTGGTGATTTGATTAGATTGATTAGACTAGATATCACTACATAGTTTGTGCTATCTTTGTTTTGTTCTGTGGGGGGTCGAATGGGTGACAAATGGATTTTATGTTTTGAAGATACTTGCAACTTACCCTCAGTCTCAAACATCAAACTTAGGTGGAAGACCCTCGAAGGCACAGTTGCAACAAGTGCATGCTCAGTATCTTTTGGTGAAGCAAAATGGTGGTCCACAATGGAACTATTGGGTCCGAATGGGGGAACTTGCGTGTGTGGCTCATCGTCATGGTTTCAGTGCATTTGCTGCTAGATCTCGACGCAGCCAAGCCAAGACAGATAGTGCAAGTGAGTGCAACACAATTGTGTCTACAGCAGCTTTTCAGTCGTCATTGAAGATTGAAAGGAACCGCTGGATTAACGAATCCAAAACCATCAAAGCCCAAGAAGATGCTGAAGAGAAGGAAGTGGCAGAGCAAATGCAGGGACATGCAAATCAACTGCACATGCCTTTTCTGGAATCAGATTCTTTTCAGGTCGCCAAAGCTGCATTGCCAGGTTCTTCGTGTCATCCTCCGTGTGCCTTTGTAAGAATACCAACAGATGAAGTTGCAAAGGAGAGGGGTTGTGCTGTGTTCAGCTCTCGTTGGTTCTCATTGCAAGGTTTATTTGTTTAAGACTTCTGTTTGGGAAACATCTCCGGGTGGTATGGTACTAAACTTGACGTCACTAACAGCAACATAACCTATATCTAATACTTATATAGGTTATCTGTATAGTTGCTATTCATTGGAAATAAAACATGCACTTGAAGACACATACGGATACCACATGTTTGTAAATCATACATATCAGGAATCAATATACAAATTCAACACATATGTTTATGATCTGTCAACATACATATATATATATATANATATATATACATATCAAAATAACGACAATGTAAATATATATGCATTACAAGGATATAAAGGCTTTTGAAAGTGGTACCACCCTGAAAGGAGACATTCAAAGCTACTTCTTCGGCACGGGGAGGATTTGGTAGAGGCATCATGGGTTTAATGGACACCCAATGGTCTGACTTATGCCGAATGCTGTCAGATGCTGAGTGCAAAAAGACAAACACAAATAATGCATGGAAACCATCGTTGTGCAACGTGCTGAACTTCTGTGTGTGCGGAGGCCTTGGGGAACAAAGCTTTCACTTCCAGCAAAACCTTGTTCAGTTGTTGCGTCCATTTTTGCGCATTCCTATAGAAAGAAAAAAGCAGAAAACTGCAGAGCAGGGCCAAAATAAAGACAAATCCAAAGCAGAACTTCGAAGAGAGAAAAAAACACTTGCTCGCAAAATGGCAGAAGATGGTTTCCTGGTTTTACATTTTCAGCTACATGATGGAGATGTTGAAACAATGCATCTTGAGAATCCAAGCAGTGGCAGCAGTAGTAGCACTTCAGCATTGCATATTATGCACGGGTGGTCTGCCCTGGCTGAAGTTATCGCACCGAGCAAATCTTGCAAGCCAAGTGAATTTTTTTCTACATTGGATTTGTAAACTACTCGTCATATGCTTTTGCTGGACTTGAGCTTGTGCGTGTTGCCAACAGTGGTCATAGTGTGCAGCTTGGGTTGCCAGCAAAGATGCGTTTCAAGACAAGCTTGCAGTGTTGGGTTGATCATGTTGATTTCCAGCTTTCATGGAGAATGAAAGCTTGCATTATCAAATCTCAGAATATTCCACTCTCATCGGATGACATGGTGCCGAGTAACATCAGTGTAGAGCCATTTGCTGAAATTCCTGAAATGGTGGTGTGGCATGGGGCAGTGAATGAGGAATCAAAACGGATGGCAATGAAATTGAAGAAAACACCAGCAAAACAATCCCAACGTCCGGGAACAGGTAGAGGTAGAGGTAGTGGTAGCAGCAAGAAACGGAAAACGGATCAGGCAGAGCTTGAGCAAGCTCATCCACAGGGACCTCAACCTGAAGTTCCAGAGCATTTGGCAGACATCTATGGTGATGATGAAGTGTTGAATTTTGCCAACCCCCTTCAGGATGAAGAAAGTGAATCTGAAGAAGATCAAATCAATGATTTCAATGATGATGTTGAGGTCAACCTTGGCAGTGATAGTGATGGTGAAAGTAAAGCTGAAGAAATGAAACCCGGTCGTGGCAAGAGATCCAGCGCAAAAGGGCAACGTGCTGGTGTTCAAAAAGAAGGTGTTCGAAAAGAATCACCACCATCTGAACCACCTCTTCCAGCACCAGCAGGAGAACCACATCTAGCAGGAGAAGCACATCCAGCAGGAGAACCACCCCCACCAGAACCACCACGGTCAAGGGTGGTTACACTTGTGGGAAGAAAGAAGTCTGGTACAGAAGTGAAGCTTGACTTGGGGGATGTTGGAGCCATTCACTTTTACCCCAAGACCTGCAGTTTCACTGCATTTTGCAACTGTCCCAGACATGAAGATTGCAGAAAGAGTCGCACCGGAAAGCCATCAGCAAGCCGGCCATCTCAAGGCCGGCCACTGGGCTATTTAACAGCATGGCTTCAGCAATCGCATGATTGGGCCTCCAGGTATGAACACGTTCATTGTGCAGACCCAACTCAGCAGGCTTGTGTGGCAGGACGCAAATTCTTGCATGACCTAGGAGGTGTGGATGATTTTTTTCAATACGAACGTCCCAGACATCCAGGAGAATCAGATGAACCAAACTATTGAGAATAAGCATTGTGCTGTCAACACTTCACCTAGTGATGCTGATTGATGGCTGTTCTGGAATCAACCTCTCCCAAGGTCCCAAAGGGACTGACTGGAGATAAATTTGCGCAGAGTCTTCACAAAGGTAACCGCAGTTTTTTCGGCATGCAGACAGCAAATATCCATATATCCACTGTGATACCATCAATTGATCGTTTTTGGTCGGTGTCTTTTGTTGTATTTCAAACAAGCTGCACAGATGAATCTTATTTCATGCAAGTGGTTTGTTTATCAATACTTAGACCCCTGGACTTCATACATCTTTGTATTTAGCTGGACTTAGTCAGTCTACATCAGCGCTACACTAGGGGTTTGGAGTTTGGTGGGTCAACAAAGGACAAACTGCTGGTAAGTGGTAACTATTCTGGTCAGTATTTTTCACAGTGTAGGTAAAGTGTAAAGGCACAGGGCACAGATCCTGGTTCAGAGATCGTTCCAATGATTCCAAAGGTGACTTATACTGCACTTATATCATATTGTTCGAAAAGCATCATCGATTTATGACTTTAATGATTTGCAATTGAAATTTGAGTATCAACAGGTCCTGGGGCCCAGCGAGAAATCCAGAAACCCACCCGGCCCCACACACACACATGACTTTGCATATGTATATATATATATATGTGATATAAACTTGCATTACATACTAAATTTTATGTTCCATCCTTTGCCTATGCACATGTCATATGTACTACCTTAGTCTTAGTTTTTGCCAAGCACATGTATTATTTTATCATGATATATATCCACAGTAACACAGTAACTTAAAACATGAGTTTCCAAACATCACGGAAACGATACTCAGCAGGTAGGTAGGTAGGTAGCTTTGGATAGCCTGCACCCCCTTGCTCAACAGGATCTACATGATCTTTCTCCGGAAGGACAAGTACACTTCTGCGGATGCACAGCGTTTTGAGGACATGGCTAAGGCTCTTTGGGATGGTGATTGGTGCTGTCTCAGCATTATCATCATCAAAGTTCCTCAGTCAATCCCAGAATCTATATCTAAATCTGAAAAAAGAAATGATCTATATCTTAAAAATATTGATATATATTTGTATATAAATGTATATATACAGTCTGAATCTATCCTTTACATTGGCAAAATGTTGGTTATACGTGTTTTTCAATGTTTGGGGTTAAGTTACCGTTGAGCTACCATCGGTCCACACCATGTTTCTTCAAGAGACTCTGCATTCCAATTACATTGCCAGCCATAATTGAACACTAGACTTTAGAGTCACTATGGCAAAATATACCATTTAGACTTTCGACTTTTGACTTTGAGACATGAAACTCACACAGGGAAATATCAACACAAACATATACTGCCTGACATTGGTGTATGAGAACCCATATGCTGGCTCCAAAGGCCCTATTCGCCCTATTCCTATTCATTCCTCGTGCTTTGCCATCACCTGTGTGTGTCAGGCTTTGGTCCAGATGCAGGAGGCGAAAGGGCCCTTTGCTCTCTCTACTTTGCTGGCACGTGAAGGTTCTGAAACGTTGGTAGCAGACTTGGAATACATCTCTCAAAAAAAACAGGCCATCAGGGGGGAGTTTTGCATAGTTCCTGTCCTATCGGAGCCTATTTGATATCTCCGTGATGAACATGATTATCAACTAATTGGGGCATATCGGTACCTTACGCCTAATAATATTGTGTCAAGTACACTGTAAACAGGAGACTCTACTTAATCTAGTCCTGTAGCCCCAGCCCCTACTTACATCCTGGTATTAAAAATTCTCACTGGGACAGTTAGGGCTCTAGCCCTACATCACTAGCCCTAGATCAGCCAACCATCGTTGAAAAGAGCACTCAAAAACACAAAAAAAAAACATAAACAAATCATTAAAAAAACATAAAATATTCATATCCAGATCATATCCACATACCCTGAGCAAGCGACCTCCAGTTCTAGCATACCCAAGGTGGCAATGAGAAAATCACAAGATCCTATGGAAAACCCATTGATTTCCCATGGTTTTCAATGATTTCCAATGAATTTCCATGATTTCCATTGGTTTCCAAATGGTTCTGGAAAGAAATTCTTGGGAAATCACAAAAAAAACCATAAAAAAATCATAAAAAAATCATAAATTTATGGGAATTTTATGGATTTTTTATGTTTTTTTTGTGATTTCTTAGCTTCTGGTGATCTGGTGTGCCTGGAAGGTGTGGGAAATAAAGAAATCCCATTGGTAATTCTTCAATTTTGGTGGCCCCAAAGTAAACATATGCAGGAAAATCCATTGATTTTCTTCGTTTTTGGCGACCTCCAGTTCTAGGGTGACAATGAGAAAATCACAAGATTCTATGGAAAACCCCATTGATTTTCCATGGTTTTCAATGATTTCCAATNCAATGAATTTCCAAGATTTCCATTGGTTTCCAAATGGTTCTGGAAAGAAATTCTTGGGAAATCACAAAAAAACATACAAAAATCATAAAAAATCATAAATTTATGAATTATTTATGGATTTTTTATTTTTTTTTGTGATATTTTAAGAATGTCTATGGCAACTGTACAAAAGGTAAGAAAACACAAAATCTCAAGACTCTATTCTATAGCATCTATGGAATCCATATGTTTGTTGAGACCCTTGGGTCCACAAGAATTGTTTTTGGAGAATCCAGACTTATGGTTTTTTTATGCTTTAGGGAGAGCTCTTCCCAAGGTTTCCCTGCCCTCCTTGAATCCTCAGAGTGTCATGGGTTTGCTGGGGTTTCTGTGAAGGCATATCAGCGACCAAATCCTTCAGAGGGTCAATGGACGTGTCAGATTGCTGCATGGCGTGACAAACTGAATGTCAGTCCAAGCTTTGCTCCCTTTGATGCGCTCCAGATAGAGATCAAAGGAATTCAAGTTTTGTCCAAACGTGTGAAGGCAATTCTGAACATGGTAGTGGGAGAGAAGATGAAAGATGTTAAGATCAAGGCCTCAAAAAATGTGATGCCCAAACTCAAGCATGTCATAGTTGACATTTCACAGAACCCAAGCCGACGGAACTTCACAAATGAACAGGGATTTGCGCACACGATGTGCACCAGTGCAAGATTGGTCCACCTCGGTAGGAAGAGAGTAGTAACACCCAGAGAGATGATGTGGCTTCAGGGTCACAACGTGAAAACAACTGTCATTCCAGAAGATATCGACCACGAAGATTTGCGGAAGTTGGCAGGGGAGGGCATGGCCTTACCATGTTTGGGCCTAGCTCTTTGGTGTCTTTGTTTGGTGAAGGGCTTTTGCAAGACCACCTGAGAGATCATTCACAGCAGCATTGTGTAGATTTCTTGAGATTTTGTTACAGTAATTGAAGCAGTTGCGCGATGAGCCACCAGCAAGCCAGTTAGTTCCTATGTTGGGAATGTCTACTTGATTTGCAAATGCAGCACTCAGTACTCTGTACTCAATACTACTCCTACATCTTGTTTTTATTTGCTGCCCAAAAACTATGTCTACAGTGTCTACATTGGTTGATTAGTGATAAGTTTCATTATTGCAAAATGTTGTTTGATTTGATGGCTACTTGATGGTACCTGCGTCAGGTTCATGTCCCAGAGTCGCACCTCCGAACCCATTTAATCGTAAAGCAGCTTTGAAACACACTCAGAGTACTAGAGTACAACCCTGAATAGATAGATAGATAGATAGATAGATAGATAGATGGATGGATAGATAGATAGATAGATAGGGACGTTTGATTCAAGTGTGTCACTAGTCACTAGGCCACTAGGCTGTTGATTGCTCCAATCGGTAAAGTTGGGTTCACCGTTCAGAAGCGACATCAGTACAGAGGGACAAAGAAATGACCTCCGGAATGTCTGGCGGCCGGCCTGACATGCTCAGCATGATGATTTTCTATATTTCACCCTATCAAACATAGAATTAATATAGAGCATGTAAAAAGTATATGCAGTATGTGTATATATATGTACATATATCTAGAGTCTAGAAACTAAATCTCAAATGGTTTGAAAGAAAAACCATATGAGTTGTGTTTGAGTAATTGATTTGATATTCTTTGGAAAAAAGGCCGAGCAACGCAAAGTCAGAATCGTCTCACTACGCAGGAATCCCATTTGTAGTGGGCCTTCCCACTCTGTTGAAATGAACCAGTCATATCACTCACTAAGACGAACTTCAGTAAGCAAGCCAAAACAAGCTTGCGGCGTGAGTGACAGCATGATTGCAGGACACAAGTGGACAACGTGTGTTTCATCATCTAATCTGATCAATGTTCATTCCTTCTTCTTGACTCAAGTGAGCTCTTACAACTCATCTCAGCCTCTTATCTTTTCTCGCGACCATGAAGTCACAGCAGGGTGTGTTTTTGAGTTGTTGCATTTGGCCATTAAGAATGTATTCAGCTGTTTGCAATTTGCTTGGTCGATTGCGTGTTGTGTTCCCACAGCTGTTCACCTTGATTCAGCTAGAGCTGGAAAGCCTACAACTCCGATTTCCTGACTTTTGGGACGGCATCCATTTCTTGGGTAATTGCTGCACCATCATGGTCAATAAAAAGAGAACTGACCCGAAGGCCTGATCAGGGTTGTTCTACTCACCAGAGTGTTTTTGAAGTGTTTCAGCCTTCAGCGTAGATGTTCCAACATTGATTGAAAAAGAGATATATATATATATAGATATGTAAACTACAGAGAGAGGGAGAGCGACAGTAAGTCTACATAGTACAAAGTCTGTATATAGAGTATCGAAAACAAATGTTTAATCACGCTGGAAATGACATATGGCATTCTGGTAGTAAGGTAGTACGGATTCTGACAAACAGAGTCGAGTAGACATTCAAAGTCCTTTTCAGTTTCACCTGAAGGCATCCGCAGCCAAAGTCAAGAAGGTCGTCGCCAAAGCGAAGGCATCTTCAACCGCATTGGCACGCCGTGCTTCTTCGGCAGACTTGGGTTCGGGTGAAGTGCCAGTGTCTACCACTACTGGAGGAGGAGCCTCTTCATGGGGTGCCCTTGTGCCTGTTCCAAGTGCTGCTTCCACCGGTGCCCCTGCTCCCAAAAAGACTAGTACTACCAAAGACAAGAAAGGTACACAACGCTGGATTCCATGCGTGATTTGCGGCCGCAAGCCAGAGGAGAGATACTGGGGAAACTTCCGAAAAATATATTGATAGTATGACTGGTTCATAGTTACATAGTTTATCGCATGTATAGCTTGCAGGGCATTGTTTGTGGTTTTATCGTGGTGTCATATTCCCAGTTTTGTTGATGAAAATTTCCTTTGACTAGTGACTAGTGACTAGTGATAGACTAGCCTGGACTACAATAAATAGATTCCTTTCACCACATTGACCTGTCAGTCAGTTCTCTTTTGCCATCCATCATCAGGAGGCTCAATGGGGGCAGAAGGATTCACACAACAAACCTATCGGCAACGGGTGTCATCGAGATATGACAGTCATTGCTGAAGGATTTCCCAATTTGACTTGGGATGAAGCCTGTCAGAAGTTTCACGAGCCATCCCAGAAGTCGTTCAAGGTCGAATTGCAAGCAGCCATTGATGCTTACGAGTCAAAGCAGAAGGGAAACCCTGTGGTGTTTAGCCCACCGACTGATGTCACATCTTGCCAAACTCACATTTGCAGCACCTATTTTGAGGTGGCCTTCTTCACTGAGGCAGATGTTGTTCGCCTAACATCATGCACACCTCAGTCCTTGGGAATGAAGACCAAAGCAACCATCACAATCGAGGATGGAAGCACACTCCAGGGATTTTTGATATCAATGAGGGGACTTCCCGCAGATGAGATCGCAGCAGCACGGAAAGTCAAGATTGAAACCCAAATCTCTTCTTGCCTTTCAGAACATGTCCTGCAAAAGGAGAATCAAATACGTGCTCAGCAGGGCCTGGAAATCTACCAGATCTTGAACACTCAACTTTCCAACCTTCCCAACTGGGTCAAACCTAGTGCTCGCAAGAACCTCCAGTCGCATGCATCTTTGATGGAGAAAGCGAATGATCTTATCCAGGCTATGGTTGTTGAAAGTTTCATTGCGCATGTTTGTTCCAATGACCAATGAAATGACACAATGAAATGTTTCAAAAGGTTGTTCTGATGTAGGAGCTCAAGCAAAACACTATCAAGTCAAGATGAAAGCCACAGTTTACATATGTTGGTTTTCAGGACTTGTGACGTGGACATCTGTCTATCTATCTGCTATCTATGTCCGTAGCTATCTGTATATGTTAGGTTCAGTACAGTATCCTTCCAATGGTCAAGTTTTGATATTCTCATCTGACCTAATTGTTGGCAGGCACGTCAAGCAGCAGAAGCTGCAGAGGATGGAGACGATATCGGCCAGGAGGAGGGTGAGGAAGAGGAGGAGCTTGAAGAGGATGAGCCGGTTGAAGAAACCTCTACCGTTGTTTCTTTGAAGAGGGCCGCTGCTGCTGCCCCTGCTTTGAACGTGGGTTCCATGAGGGCCTTGGAAGCCCCCAAGAAAAAGGCAAAGCCTGCACCCAGGAAGAAGAATCAGGCTGTTGAAGAAGATGGCATTGTAGAAGTAAACACAAACACATCAGAAGACCCCCTTGTCATGCAGGACCCGAAGCTCAAGAACATTGCAGATTCTCTCGGGTACATCCCTGTGTGCTTTTCAGGGTTGGTCATCAGTCGAACACTGGAAGCAAAAGAAAAACCTGGACACCAGCTCAAAGGGGTGGGGGGTTGCCAAAAGTTCTCTCAATCTGTTGATGGCTGAAATCCTGCACCAGCTCATATGGTAAATTTTCCATTGTTTACAGGGTTTTATACATCCCAGGTGGTGCAGGATTTCTTCCACCAACAGTTACACAACACTATACTGTTTTAAGTTCAATACTGGCTGCTGCTAACCTGGCATCCTGGTAGTAGTAAGTAAGTAGTAATGCAACAAGCAACTGCACTACATGGTACTTGGTAGTAGCAGCAATAGTAGTAGAATAGAAGTAGTGATAGTAGCAGTGCTGAAGAGTTGTGTAGTAGCAACAGTAGTAGAAGGTTAAGTTACCAGTACTTACTAGTAGTAATAGTAGTAGTGGTGGTGGTAGTAGTGTGGCAGTGGTAGTAGTGGTGGTAGTAGTAAGTAGTAGTAGAAGTACTAGTAGTAGAAGATGCAAATTCTCGATGTTACCCCGGGCCCCTGTCCACCAGGCAAAGACACTACGGGCCTCATTGCAGGCTGCAGATGCTAAAGAAGCTGGTCCCCTTGACGACCGAATCAAGTTGGTGGAATCTTGCCAAGTTTTGGCCTTTTCCAAGATGAATACCATCCAGAAACATGAATTGGATGCACATCTCCTCCTTTTGCAGAACCACGATGTGCATCTTCCCTTTCGCATCCGTCGTGCTCTTCTTGAAAGGCAAGCCAATGATGCATTGATAGCCTACTGTGATGTCATCTCAAAGGATGAAAACATTGCCAGTCAGAAGCTCGACTTTGCTATTGCCAAGGTAGCAGTGTGGCTTGAATGCTCAAGTGAGTGTGTTGACATGGACCTGTCTGCAACTGGAGTTTGGACAGAGGCTGCAGAAGACATCCGTTTGAAACAGGGTCAGGGCCATTTGAATGAGGCTGAAGCTCTTGAAGCATTGAATCAAGCTGGGAAGGACTGCCTGCTTTTTGATTACTTGTACTGATTGTACTGGTGCACTGTATTCTACATACCTCTTGCTCTTCGGTCCTAGATTCCTAGATTTGGACTTCAAACTCGAGTTCTCAGACCGATTATGTTTGACTGCTTGCTTGCACTAAGTGATTACTTCCCCCTATATCATGCACCGCTTGACCTAACAATGCTTTGAGGGAGAGACAACAAGAAGACAAATATGTCATAATTCCAACAAGAATGTATAAAACAGCACACTGATAGTAAAGTAGGGAGAGATCGACACTTTAAACACCAACCCCCAACGAGCAGCAACGTCCTACTTTATACCTTTTCTGTAGACAGTAGAGTTGTACTTTTTCAAAACTATGGAACAAATTGTTGACGTCTCTTTAGCTCTTCGCCGTAGCCTTTAGCCGTTAGCCTTTTGTCAGGACTTTGGGCAAGCATTGCTTCAATCTTTTGGGAGCAATCAGTTTTGCAAGATGCTCAAGGACCCTCAGGCTCATCGCACTGTCTTCATCAACTACACTGAGAGATTGCTTGAGGGGTTTGAGACTGTCAAGGCCTCTGGGGAAATGCAGAACAAACCACAAACGCTTGTGGCGACTGTCAATGACATCGTGAAAGTCTGCAGAGCTATCCTGCTTTTGGTGTCCCCAATCCCCCCAGTGGATTCGAGTGTGGCTGATGTCAATGAAGTCAGGCAAATGAAAGCAGGGAACTTTGTCATGACGACCATAGTGGATGCCCTTTCAAAGCATGCGTTTTGGCAGAAGATGTTTGATGAGGTTCTGTCCAAGGGGACTGCAAGCATGGAAGCCCGCCCTCAGGTTGCAAGTTTCCTTGATGAATTGTCAACAACTGTCATGTCCAGACAGGACTCTTGCATTCCAGCAGAGCTGCTTGCAAGCATCTTGGACAAACTTCCAGAATGGAAGAAAACCACACGTCCTGGATTCTTGGATGTGCTTGAGAAAGAACTTCTTGCAGCATTGCTGCAAACAGCGGAAGTCATGACCCAACTTCCAGATGTCACCACTGCTAGCATCACCATGTCGTTCATGGACTCTGTCATCACATCTTTGGGAATGTTCAAGACAACGGATGCCTTCAACATGGTGAACAAGTTGCAGAAGTTCAAAGTGAAACAGTCACAAAACCTTCTTGTGGCTGACTTGCAGAAGCTTCTCAGTGAATATCCCGGGACTGATGATGGAGATGGTCAATTTACCTCATCTACTTTTTGCTTTGAAAGTCGCCTTGCCCTGCTTCATTCCACATTACAGGAGTGCAAAAGCATGAAGTTTGCAGATGAAGTGGAAGATGGTTTGTGCAGAGCGGTTTACTGGCAGTTCAAGCACCTCTACCTCATCCTGCGGGAGATTTGGGTTCATGAAAACATGTTTATGTTTAAGTCTTAAGTTGAAGACTGACTAGTGACTAGTGACCATTGACTCTTGGTGGATATGTGTGTGTGTGTCCAGACTTCAGGTGTTTAAGGCTTGTACTTTAAGGGTGGACGTGGATGTGATCTGAAGTAGATACACCATAGAATCGGATAAGAATAGTCAAATCAGAAGGTATGATCATATACAATGTATGAGGTTATGAAACAAGCTGCTGCTAGATTCGGAACATACTGTACAAACACTACAGAAAGATTTGGTGGGTGGATGGATGGATAGATGGATGGATGGATCATAGTCATAGAATAGAATTTACTATGACACATCACTAAGTCATAAGTAATCAAAGACAAAGTGACTCAAACCACAGCATTGACAGTACTTTTTGAAGTGGACTACCTTCTTCATTTTCCGCAGGATGGATCTGCTCAGAAAGATGCAATCACTGCCTGCAATCACTTGCTTGAGTTTTCCAGCTGTCCCAGATCAATACCCCTTCAAGAACTTTATGAAGTACCAGATTGAAGTCTATGGCAAGGCAGTCTCTTTCTTGATTGAATCTCGTGGACTTGAAGAATCTGGACGTGATGCAGAGTCAAGACTCAAAGTGGGTGGTGCCTTCGATAGGCTGGACCGTATGGTCATCTCAGTGCGGCAGCTCAAAAAATGCAAAGCCGATGTTGAGAAGTTCCTTGTACATGAAATGATCACTCAGACATCAGGAGATCAGTTTCCTCTCAACCCTCTTGACTTGCGCATGGACACCATCTTCACAGATCTTGTTGACAAGAATGAGTGCTTGCAAGATGTGGTGCTTCTTCATGGCCAGCAATTGGGAGAAGCTGCAGAGGAAAGCCTGCTCAAGGCAGTTGGTTTGTCCAAGAACATGCACTCAGGGACAGAAAGTTGGAAGCGTTCTCTTGACGACTCTTGTGAGATCCAGAACATTCTGGATGCTGGACAGAAGATGCTTTCTCTTGTCAATGCGGAGGAGTTGATGCCAGTGCTCAAGACTTTGGAGGAGGCCATGTAGGTTCAAAGTAATCGGGTTCAGGCTTTGTTACTGTTATACATTGGGTCCCATGACTGCTGCTAAGTGCTAACTGGTAGCTCTCTCGTACCTGGAGATTCTGGATTCAATTTTAGATTCGATTGAGTTAAGGTAGCTGCTAGGACTTGGGGGACATCGGTGGCTGTTCACCATTTTTCTGGCAGGCATGCACTGCGGCGAAGGTTTACATGACCAAGTTCTCGCAAGTTTCGAGCCTATCGCATTTGAAGCAACTAGTGCAAAATTCGATGGCAGCTCATGATGAGTTGAAAGCTTTTGTTTCTGAGGGTTTGCTTGTTTTGGCTCTGGGTTCGGCATTAAAAGGACCCTTGAGTCGCCAAAGCAAAGACATCATTCGATCACAACTTGCAGCCATTGCAGGGGGGCAAGTGAAAGAAGCCCTTGTGCATCCAGTGCTTTTGAGTCACGCAAGGGATGCCATTGGTTGAGCATTCCTGTCCTGTTCAAATCGAAGCCACCTCTTCAGTTCTCTTGTGGGGGAAGATGATGCATTGTTTCACTTTTTGTTTTTTAGCCTTTGTACTTGTACGTCATTGTAAGCGAGTGGTGAGTGGGCAGCAGTAGCTATGAATACTACCTAGTTGCATTTGGCAGCAGCAGTATGCTCATCAGAGTGGCTTCCACGTTCATTCCTTTGCAGATTCCGGGTCAGCACAGCTAATTAAAAGACCTGGACCTGCCGAATCCTCTCTGACCAAAAACAGCAAGAAGCGCTGAGGTCAAAAAAGCAGTCTGTCCATTTGTTCACTGAACATGTCAAAGGCAGAGAGAGCTCTTGATTTGGAGAGTTGGACCTTTGTGATGTTCATTTTCTTTGACATATATGAATTATGAGATAGAATTAAATAGATTAGATGATTAGATAGACACTTTTTTTTAGACCATCAGGCCTCACATAGGACAAAGGATATGGTACACTCAGGAAAGAATGCTTGCAAAGGCCATGGGTGTGAGGCATTTGGGGTATTGTAAAGTATAGATAAACATATAGAGTATGAGTGTGTATAGTGTATAGTGTGGTGGGGCAACAAAGAAAAAGTTGCATGCAAAAACAACTTTCTTGTGGGTTGATGACTTTACAATGTGTGATGGTGTTTTCAAAAAAACTAGTAGCTAGGGACGAGTGAGGTGTAAATGTGTTTTTAAATATGATATGTACGCCTATGTATGTGGTTCAAAGATTATGATATTTTATATATTCACATATATACAGTATATGTAACTTTACAAACACGTACATGATGAAGAGAACATATGCAACATGTGAAGATTAGCACAAACAGCAACAAACATGAAAACAAAACAACACTGCTGCTAAACCATGAGCGCTAAACATTACTGTAGTTAAAACAGGGATCTAGCAAACAAAAATCATTGCAACAGAAAAAAACAACCATAGACTGCCATAGACAGAACAAACTACACAGTACACACACCCAAACAAAATCTACATATACAGAACAACTTGAAAAAACATAATACAACCATAAACAAATCATAAAATAAACATAAAAAAAACATATTGAAGAGACTAGAATATGTCATACATCATTTGCTGTGCCATATAAAAACCATTTAAAAAATATAAATAATACATAAAAAAATATAAAAAAACATACAGCATTTTTTGGGTCATAAAAAAACATAAAAATAGATTATAAAAAAATATAAAAAACTATAAAAAAATATTCATTGATTTTGGGCCCCTGGCTAGAATTGAACCTCTTAACCATAAAACTCAGGAACATTGGACAAGTATGAAGCTGAAAAAAGTTCCTTGAGACCTTCAGCTAGTGTGGCAGGCTTCTCCTTCAGCGCACCAAGATGGTGAAGATTCTGACGATGAGGAGGACCAAACAAGATGGACTGATCTTGTTGCACTGAGGGACCTGGAAAAAGAATCAGTTTCTCCTTTGATTTTTTTTTGCACCCATGCTATGGAAAAATCCACAGGCCTTATGGGATCGCGTTCGATGGGCATTCCTGAGTTCAACGAAGTTTGCACAAGCAGAAAGCTGAGAACTTTCACTCGAAAGCTGACAATGCCATAACTGGGTTATGGTTGCGAATATTTTTTATTTTGCTCCACTTTGACTAATATTTTTCAGATGGGTTGAAACCACCAACTAGATAGTTATCATGACGTTTTTTGGTGATACTCCTATGATATGACATTGTTTTTAGAAAAGTTCTTTCATTCTCTGACACTTCTCTGATGGCCTAAATGGGTGGGCTTAGCATGCAACTGGAAAAGATTAAGGCCCTGGCTTTGGGAAAAAGCCTCCTGAAACCAGAGGTAACTCAACGTGCACTCACAGTTGCTTCCTCGGATTGGAATCTTAATGAATTTCATTGGTTCCATTGGAGATGTGTTGTTTGATGAGGCAAGAACAACCAGGTTTGACTTGGGAGGCCTGGGACAGGAGAGATGCAGTATCACAGTGGATGAGCTGAAGAGTCAAATTGGTTTCTTACATAGACAATACCTTCAATTCTTCTGACTTCAGTTCTGGGGCTCACTGCATCTTTTTCTTCTTGTATCCTGGATGTCGCAATTAGTTGCTCGACTCAGGTGCCGAGGCTTTCAGCTCTATGACATACATGGGCAGTCTCGTGCGCCATGTCGTTTGAGAGGGATGTGGCTTCCAAGGGTGTTGGACTGTTGGAGATGAGGTATCCCGACGACCCATCCTTCCACCAGGAGTGTCAGTCTCTAAGTGCTTTCAATTTGAAATGGAGGGGGTGATTTTGGTGGATTTTCAATGGGTGTCTTTCGCTAAGGCCACCACCCACATCAACAGAAATAGACTTTTGCTTTCACTATGCGCATTCGGCGTCTTGGATGAAGTGCCCATTATTTTCACCTGCTTTTACGTTTGATTGGTTGCATGATGCGTCACTGGTATCCTGGCTGAAGCTCAGGAGCAATATGCATGTGGAGAGGCAGCCAAAGATTGGAAGGGACCAAGATCAAAAAACAATCTATGCATACCGTGGATCTACCCCCCACCCAAGTAACAGTGGCAAATAATGTAATTGTCCTGGCCGCAACTGTTGCTGGGTGGGGGGTAGATCCAATATATGCCATTGGATTCATTATAAATTTGTACATGTGATGTACATGTGATGTACATGATGGACATGAGCCATAAATCTTTATAGAAATTTATGTACATATCACATAATCATATTCGTGTATAACCGTGTATATATATATAAATATTATAGAGATAGATAAGGATATATATATATATATACACATATATATTTAGATAGACAATAGATATCCACTACTCATATATATAATACTTCTACATCTATGATTGCATTCATCATGAACACTCACTTTCCCTGGTGTTTTCATGCTAGGCGCTCCGTTCTCAGCCGAAGCGGATCGGAGATGTGGTCCTACGCGTCCGTGACTCAGACGAAGTTGTCAGCTATGTAAGAATTGTGCAGTCTTTCATGGCCTTTTTGGTATATCTATTTCATTTTATTTTAAATCTTAAAGCATATATTACATTGTTTACTCTTGCATTTTTCGTTCTATGACTGAACAAAACTGTGCAGTCCATATCCTGGTTTTCGTAAAGTTTCGAAAGGTTTAGGTTCCACGTTACCCTCCTTTCTTTGGGCTGCAAAACATCCCTCCTCCAGACACCCGAGGTCCTGGTTTTCCCAGCTGGAACGGACACTGGCGTTGCGAGGTGAGATGTTTTTGGGTAGCTGTCAGACGATTAAATCTGATGTTTGGAGCTCCTGTTGCCAGGGGATCCCTTTCAGTCTTCCTGGAGGTGCCATGAGTTCACTGGAAATTTTCCATCTGGAACGATGGATCTGGAACGAACTGCTGCCTTTGGGTAAGTTAGTTTTTGGACAGGCGGTGCCTCAACCAAGTTGGCCAAAAGACTGGGAGTTTGCCAACATCCGGTGGGCCCTGGAGATGTAAAGTTTTTTTTAAAACCCAAATCTTGCATCTTGCTCTCCCTGTGAAAGACTTCCAAATCTGCCAGGTATGGCATTGCTTGCATCCGATGGCCATCAGGTGGCTGCAAGAATTGGTCTGGTCATATTCTGTATGAATAGGGCACCACTGCCAATCTGTTACACTTCACGTTGGAATTCCCAAAGTGAGATGACAATTTCATAGAGGGTGCTTGTGGTTGTTTGCCTGGACATTGTTGGTCAACAGTTTGGCAGCTGGCTCTGTGAGGCTCAGGTGAAACATGGGCTGCAAAGAAGAAGAGTGATTTGTGGACCTTTAAGGCAGCTTTTGAACCTTCATGCAGCATAAGTTGGATCTTTTTCACACAAGAAATACCATGCAAAGAAACTCGGGTCGAACATATAGACTACTTGGAAGTGCATTGAGTCCTGTGATAGGAAGATGTGGAGAGATGTAAATTGCCTGTGCATGGTATCGGTGCTCCAATCATTCCATATTCCTGAAAGTTTGCAAATCTTTAATTGAAAGGCCAATCGGTTGGATAGAGGATGGCACGACTTCTTGGCCCCCGGTGAGATTGGCAGATATCTTGGTTTGGTGCTCAGTTGATGGAAATTTGTATGTGATTGAAGCAAGGTGTCATAGATTTCTTTGTGCTTATTGTGTCCGTGCCTAATTTTAAATCTGCTGCTGAATCAAACTTCAGCCAGTGATATTGTGTTGCATGTTGACTGAAGGACCTGATGGTTTCGTGTGCATTCGGGGCTCCCTAGAGCAGGAGTGTTTAGGCATCCCGGCATCAGATGAAGGGGTTGGCATGTGCAGTTTGAGACTTTCATCATACACAATGGATACCCAAAACCTCCCATTAATCATGGTTCAGTGGAAAATGGGATGTCTCTAATAGTAGTTTCATGTAGTTTCCTTTCATTTAGGGTGATTTCCATCACTTCCATGGTGGGAGAATGGATAGATCTTTGAAGTGACAGGTCGCGCCTTCCTTTTGAATCAAGGAAGCCAAAGCGGCTATTCAGGTGGGACTTGGACAGCCCACTTTTTTGAGGGAAAGTCGTCTATCAATCATGCTGCGATCTATGTTGCTTCATGATGCCAAAAATCGATGATTTGTGAAGTGTTGGTGATACTGTTGGGACACCCTGATTTTTGTGTTTTGGTAGGTGGAGTGGGCGATGCTGCTGGTTCCTCTGCCAGCCGTCGTTCCTGGGTACCTCGTTCCCATCCCCCAGAGCAACAGTGACACAGACAGATGTCTCACCCAAGGCAGCATGTACTTTCAATCTTACTTTTTGACGTTATTTGAGTATGTTATTGTCATCATTTGTGATGTTGTTTTGATGATCTTGACTTACCGTCATTGGATTAAGATTTTTTTTTAGTATGTGTGAAATTCTCTATCTTTTGGACGACTTCTTTGCTGTTGGCCAGAGAAGATGGTTCACTCTTCTCAGCACTCATGCTGCAAAGTTGCCTTTGGCCGATGTAGATTGTTGCAGGCCTTGACCCCGGGCACTGTAGAACTTACTGCAGGGAGCTACTATTCGATTGCCTGGGGAAAGACTTGAAATAGGCGACACAAAAGTAGGTCGGCGTTCCCCACGGGTCCCATGAGATGGAAAAAGCGGAAGATGCGGATTTTCGCTCCTTCACCATTTCTGTGCTCATGATTCAGTGGAGTTCAAAAAGATGGGACCAAGAACTTAGGAGTTTTCCACAGGTGCGCATGTTGGTCTTGGTTCAAGGCTATACCGCGTAGCTATCTTCTTCCTACCATGAACGTAGAACAGATCCTCGTGGGATTTTGGGACATGATGTTCAGCCTATGTGTTCTATGCATGTTTTATTGTTTAAGTATCCCTGGCATTATAATCGAAATAAGGCTCGCCTGCCGGGCCTTGACCACTCAACAGCTGAAACGAATCGAATGACCCGTATAGAGTTCCAATGACCTGAACACGCATGGAGGGTCAACTGTGGCTGCAACTTGGCATAAATGAATATGGCAAGGTGACGAGGAAATCAGTTCAGTTTGAGTCAGGGGTGCCAGGGAGATTGAATGAGGGAAGCGTGGACCTGGTGAAAGTCTTTTGTTGTACCTGCTGGAGGGGCCACCTTCATTTTGGAATTCATATTTGCGCGGCTTGATTAGCTCAGGTATATTTGATTCTTAACTTCGCCAATGTCCTGCAGCGAAGTTATGCTCCCAGCAGCTTGGGGGTTAAGGCACCCCACCAGCGGGGGGGTTCCCCACAGCAGCCGGGGTTAATTCACCCCAAAAAAACCAGGGTTTTTTGGCACCCCTTATTGGAGGCATATATATATATATATATATTTTTGTCATTTTTTTGTGTTTTTTTGTCCTTGCTGTTTTTCTTGACAGTGCTGCCCACGGACAGTGCTGCCCACGGACAGTGTTTTCGAACAAGGACATGCTTCTGCATGTTATGAAGTAATATGCTTTCTGTCAACTTGTACTCAGGTCACCAATGTTGTCAGCACAGCTCTGAGCGATGGGGATTTGCAGAACCAGCGGATCCAGGACATTGCTGCGGAGGTGAGATGGTTATTTGTTGCTATTTGTTGTACTCATATGATATATGATATATGATATATATACTACATATACATACTATATACGATATATACGTATGATATATGTATCAATGTGATGCAAGGATGCACATTTGACTTGCCAGTGATACAGTGATCCATTGATCCAGGTTCTCAGATTACGTCTGGTGCAATCTCAGTACAAGCAGCTGGAGGACTCCATTTCCAGAGTCCAAGATGCTTGACATGTAAAGGGTTGGCAACCCCCTTCAGCGTTGAACAATTCAGGGACAGCTCAAAGCGGCCATCGATAAACTCCAGCAAACATCAGACAAGGCGCCTGTTTTGGACACTTCGTGCACCGAAAGGATTGACAACCTTAGAACATCGTATCATCACTGAATGATCTTTGATGAAGTTAGAAGTTTGAAGTTATAAACATCTCTTTTTGAAACTTTGGATATAGAAGTGGTCTTTTGAACACCCTGCAGGTCACTCAATTCTCACAATACTTGGAACAAGGCGCGCCACAGCGCTGTGTACCAGAGATTTCGTTCCCTCTGGCCGTTGTGAGTGTGTTTTTTTCCCTCATTTGTCAGGTCTAAGACCTGGTGGAAGCATTGGCACGCGGGGAAGCTCAGGTCGACGTGTATGCACGTGTCATTTCTCTGAATCTAAGAGGCAATGATGCAAACCATGAATTTGCGCAGTGGCTCTGATTCCACTGTGAAGATGACACTCTGAAAGTGCTGGCTGAGCCGGGTCTACAGCATGTCAATCGTCTAGAATGTGATTTCTGACTGCCTTCTGCTGCATTTGTACATGTGTCATTTCTGTGAATCTAAGAGGTGATGATGCAAACCATGGATTTGCGCAGTGGCTCTGATTCCACTGTGAAGATTATACTCTGAAAGTGCTGGCTGAGCCGGGTCTACAGCATGTCAATTGTCTAGAACGCGATTTCTGACTGCCTTCTGCTGCATTTGTACATGTGCCTTTTTTGCCAATTTAAGAGACAACGATGCAAACCATGAATTTGCGCAGTGGCTCTGATGCCACTGTGATGAAATTGTGCAACCATGATGTGGGTATGGTTATATCCACCGTATAGTCCAAAGCTGAGGTTGGGAGGTTCCTTCTCTGGCGTCGAAGCAGAAAATCTGCTGGGCTTGATGGAATGTCTGTCAGGAACGCCCAGTATTTGCATGAGAGTGGCAGGGTAGCGCCCTGCAACAGATGTGATGACCACTGGCCAGTCTGGCCTGGCTAGCCCAACAGATGACCCAGGTGCGTAGTGTGCAATGCACCTGTGGTGTCAAAGAAGCAGGAAGATCTCCTTGCAGCAACGAAATGGTTACTTCAGGCTGGTAGCAATGAGATGAGATGATTTCAAACCATTTTGATCCATTTTGAATGGGGTATGACGGTATGACCAACCACTCCTCCAATTTCGAACTCGTTTTTTCACACGTTCGCTGTGAAGGATGCTGATGCCTTGATGGAACGCCTTTCAGAATTACCTCCAGCACCCAGTATGCAGTCTCGCAGGCAGTGGACAAAAATCCATTTGTTGAGTAGTCATTGGTTAATACTAGGGTTTGTAGGTAACAGAACAAAATGCAGGAGTAGTAAATCAAAGGTATATATATATATATACGTATATATCATTATTGTGGATGTACTGATGTTGTTGGCTTCTTTGAATTCAGGATTTTTTTTATCGTCAGGTTGGCTCCCTATTTGTTGAGTTGCGATAGCAATTGGCGAGGGCAACTCAATGAGGCGAAGTCGTGGATAGTCAGATGAAAACCCGGACAACTTTGGCAACAAAAAGTAAACTGGCTGTCACGTGGTCATCCTTTGGACCAGAACTTTGGAAGGGAACTTGTCCAAGTCACAGTTGAAGGCAGTGAATGTTGAGGCAATGAAGGCGCAGACGTTAGAGACACCTTAGTTAAAAACGCCAGGCTGGACAATGTTATGAAGCCTTAAGGTCATGGTTGTATGGAGCTGAGATTTTCTCATGTGCTCAACAACAGCTTTAAAGCATGCTATGAAGATGCTTGAGGTCCTGCTACTACCAGTTCTCCTTAGTGAGCAGTCAAATGGAGGTGAACAAGTTGTGTGTTTGAAGCTGATGGAAGTCTTTTTTGTTGGCAACCTGCGAGAATTCCAAGAATTCTTTGGTTTGTGATGCCAAGCTGACAGTTTTGCTGGATAGGCCAATGCAGCCCAGTTGCAGCGGCAGGAACAACTTCTTTCTGAACTCAGCAAAGAAGAGGGAGGTGTCGAACAGTTGTGGTTTGCGATAGTCAAACTGGCAGTTTGCCTGCCTTGAAACAAATCATTTGGCACAGCCATTGGTTTTTTTTGGCATAGCATCCTAGCAGGTCATACTGGTAACAGGCCTCTCGGGGTCTCGATGGGTCTCGATAGTCTTGACATGTCTAGATGCATCCGATGCATCCTTGATTGAAGAATATATATGAGGATGCGTTTTCAATCCAACAACACCCACAGACACACATTGCCCATTGACAGTTTCTACTTGGCAGTGTGCCCAAGGAAGGTGATGATGTATGAATCCCTTTAACGATTCACAGGGTCGATTTCGGCTGCTGCAGGTGATCAGGGATCCCTCAATGGGCACGAAACCCAACTTAAAACAGCTGCTTCATGGTGTCAACTTCAAGAGATTTGGGCAATTCCAAGGCCAAGCAAGGTGTTTGCCTTTCGGGCGTGTGGTTTGAAGCGGTCGTGTGGGACCAAGATTAGGGGTTTGATTGGTGAATAGTAGCTCTGTGCATGTCGGCTTTCTGACACCTCGTGGTGGTGGTGGTGATGATGATGATGGTGGTGGTTCTCATGCGAATCTTTCGTGAACAGAAGGTCTTCAGTGCAATCGACATCAAGCGCGGGAAGCCGTCGTTCCCAATCACCTGCTGATCGGGTGCGCGGGTGACATACACATGGGCAGTTTGAGCATTCATTGCAGAGCCTAGTGGCCAGGTTGCTCGAATGGGTGGCATGAAAGTGGGAGGTGCAGAGTCAGTGGGACCTTGTTTTTTACTTTCAAAGCATATATTTATGGACACTTCCGAGGAAAAGCATCCTCATTCTGATTGCAACAAAATTGTCCAACATTGCTAGACAACTTAGAAGAGGTTTTTGGCAGAAGGGCAAGAAATTGGGTGACAAAGAACTCTTCCGCTACAGGTAAACATGAGTTGATGTGACTTGAAGGGTTCATCCTTTTTTGGTGGGTCAATCCGGTTGAACACAGGTGCGGTTCCAGTCACACGAAGGGCATCCCGTGAGATACGAGAGGTCCCTTTTTTCTTTCAATGCTGAGGGCTGCGCAGCATTTTTCACTGCAAGCAAGAAAATCACTGCATTTCTGATGAGTATGATCATTTCAAGAATTTGGTTTGATCGCCTGTCGAGAGATTCCTCCCGGATGAACCAGATTGATTTGATAGGCATCAATCAAGAGCCCGCTGGGTCGCCAACTACTTAGTTGTGGGTCATTTTGAAGCCAAAAGTTTGAGGAAATGGTCACCAAGATCAGTACGGTTGAAGGTATGATATGCTGAGAGATTTTATTTCTGAAACAAATTGGTGATAAAAAAACTACAAGTTTTTTTCTTGCTCTTTTCTCCGTTTCGGATCCAAGTCTCAGTCTTGTTGAAGAATTGGATTCCAAGGTCTTAGTGATAGATCTCGTGCAGTGCAGAGCTTGGGAGTTTGCGTAAGATAGCACTGATGCAGCACGAGAGAAGTCAGGCAATTATCCGGACTTTCAAACGGTTCACTGGTGTTGAGGATTAATGACTGAACGTTGGTATGGCTGATACGTAGTTCCTTTTTTGAACGTAGGTTTTTATGTAAATAGAAAGATAGAGATATAGATGAATATATCAATGGGAAAATCCTAATCCTGGCCATGGAAAAGTTGTCAAAGCTGAACATGTCATGTCACTTCCGCTGCTTTGCTCAACACGTCAACCTTGGCAGCTCAATTGATTTAGTTGTAGGGTAGGTAGTGGGCGGTGCTTGGTGAAGTGCTCGATGCTGGGAAGCATTGATTTTTCTTGACCACTTGAGTAAAAGAAAGATGTACCGTATAACGTAGAGGTACCGTATGTACCCTATATGTAGCCTATATGTACCCTATACCCTTACAACTGTACAACTGCCAAACTGTTCGATGCCTTGTTCGTGTTATGAAAGATTGAGGGGTAAAAAAGGTCACCTCTTCGGAGGTAAATTTGTGAAGCTGCTTGAGGAAGAGATGGCGGGTTCCATGACAGTGAAATCAGCTACTCGTGTAGCTCAAGGTCAGCGCTTTGTAATTTTCATGTTGCAATATCCTTGGGTTTTTGTTGGATTTCTTGCCTGAGTCTTTCTTGATGTATGGATTGGTTACACATTGATGTTTTTTTCCATCGCAGATCTTTGTGATCAGGTGTGATAATTGATGATAGTATACAGCATAGCTCAACATTATCACTGGATATAGTAGGCATTAGTTATAGATCAAATAAATACGTACATAATTTATATAATCATATCTA
Organism: Breviolum minutum Mf 1.05b.01; assembly: GCA_000507305.1. Taxonomy (NCBI): domain Eukaryota; class Dinophyceae; order Suessiales; family Symbiodiniaceae; genus Breviolum; species Breviolum minutum. The sequence continues at coordinate 36,091 of DF241625.1, read as the reverse complement.
TATGTATGTATGTAGTGCATACAAGCAATAACTAAACATGTTGAAAAGAACAGAAGTACAGTAGTGACATGGCAGGAATGCTGAAGCGCTGTGAGTTTACCTCCAGGAGATGAATGTGATTTTTGGTGCCATCAATGGATGCTATGTTTGGGAGAGGCCCTCAGTAGTAAATCACAAGCTGGATTGGATAGATACAACTACAACTCCCCCGGCAAAATACAATATTTCTTTCTTCATGAGGGCCTCTCCCGAAGGCACAAACCATGAATCACGACTCTGGCGATTCGGCTGTATTTTGAAGCAACTTTTTGACTGTCCAAAAAAAGGAGCCTGGGCAACACCCAGACCATTTTTGCGGCTTACCTGCCGGATGTCACAGAGTTCAAGAAGTTGCCAGTGGCATCTTGGCCAAGCAGACTGTTTAGGGCAGTTTGTGGCTTGGAAATAGCTCGGTAGTTTAGGTGCAGATAAAGGAGCTTAGATAAAGAAGACCGAAGAAGAAGAAGACGAAGAAGACGAAGAAGAAGAAGAAGAAGAAGAAGAAGAAGAAGATGATGGTAAAGGCGGAAGAAAACAAACTCAACAGATTAGGAGGAACAATAGCTAATGATTGAAGATGCTTGTAAGCAAGATGCTTGCAAGATAAAGACTCCCCTCAGGGCTGCAACAGATGTAGTGCGCTCTGCAACCAAGGTGTACTGGCTTTCCGGTCTAACCTGCACTGACGAAAACTTCTCGCAGAAAGCGGGCGCATTCCAAGCAGCCTGCGACAACCAGGTTCCGGTAGAATGGTGGTACTATACAGACTTTTGTTATCTTTTATTTTGCATGATTCAGATTAGGTACTCAAACTTGAACAGGAACCTGGTGTGACTATGAATGGAACTTGCTTGTGGAAAGTCTCATGTGACGCAGGTCGTATTGGTGATGCCAGATACCTCACCACGGGGTGATGGCATTCCAGATGAGGAGTCATAACTGTGTTTTTCAGAAAAGGGACCTTGATTGTCTTGATCCAGTTGGAAGCTATGGGAAGGAAACTGTGAAATTCGGTGTCACACCTTGTGTTTTTGAGGAGCCACATACTTATGACTTTGGCGTTGGTGCTGGTTTTTATTTGAACGCCACAACTGACAAATACAAGACCCATTACAACATGCTACTTGGATGAGATTTTGCTGTTCGATGAAGGGGGCCCTGGTGAATAGACTAACTGTAGCTACCTGTTGATGGAAACGCTTCAAGTCAGTCAGGTATGACTTTGTCGTGAAAGAGCTACCCGCTTTGGTAGAGGCCGGAGCAAATCTTTAGGTTCAAAGCATACTACAGGTTGCCAAGGTTGCAGAGGTTCTTGCAGCCCACATTGAAGGGGAATGATATGGAATGCAACCATGGGAGCTCAGTTGTTGAAACTGAGGCAACATTGCCCGTGACTGATAAGCGGGCGATCTCCGGCCATTCCATGGGTGGGCACGGTGCTTTGACCATTGGCTTGAAGAACCCCGATCGGCCACTTAGCCGAACTTCTCCGACTTAGTGTGAAGACGGCATATTCAGGATGGGTGTGTGGACCAAAGGATCTTGAACTTTGACTGAAAAAACACGTGCTCGCCATGTTTTTCAGATTGTCACATCTCATTCCTGCTTACACTTGTGATACTGTAGCATGCCAGGTATACATCTGTCTCGGCCTTCGCACCCATCTGCAATCCCATGAAGGTCCCTTGGGGACAGAAGGCTTTCAATTTCTACCTCGGTAGCGACGAACAGGTGCCATGGGTAAGCGGGCCAGTAGGAAAGCGCAGCCTATGCAACCTTGGTGTTGTGGAATGTGTTCCATTGTGCCCAAAACCTACTACCTGACGACAGCTAACAAGGCGTTTCCCTTTGTACTGAAACCCCAGAAGGTCATGGGTTTCCAACAACTTCATGAGATTTTTTTCCAAAAAACTTCAGCTGCGTTCCAATGCCCAGAGCTGGAAGCAATACGATGCCACCGAGTTGATCTCCGAGTACAAAGGACCGACCCAAGTTGTTGGGATGTTGGGAGGTTGAACAAACATCCCAAGTCGCCGAGAATCCATGGCCCCCACGCAAGGTAAGGACCTTCACATCTTGTGCGATTGCGGTACTGTGGCCTGCTTGCAACATGCAGGGTGTGTTAGTGTGTTCCTACAGATTTGAGAGAAACAGTCATTGAGTCAATATTTCCTATCCAAATTCTTCAACCTGCCCTATGAGTGTTTGAAGTTTCACCTACAACATTGGCGTGTTGGGTTCTCAAAACCGCTTCGGAACGTGGAAAAAAAGAGCCAACTCTGGAGCAAAGGCGGACAACTTCTTGGTGGGTGACGTCAACCAGTTGCAGCCCTTAGCATTTATGGAGGCAGCGCAAAAGGCCAAAGTCCCAGTGACCTTCAGGACTGACTTGGGATTGGGAAAATTGAGTTCATGAGAAGAGGGAGTTTGCTAGTTGAAGTTCATGAAGATTGATGCCTTCATTGCTAAAGCCTTAAAGCTCTGCAGGATGCAAGCAGGATACGATCACAGCTACTACTTCATGTCCACCTTCATTCGAAGCCAAGCTGCATCAGTGGCATGTAGGAATGGTTGACAAGTTGATCAGCAGCTGGCACCATTGAACATCCAGACCTGACTTACTGTGGCAACAAATTGGTGATTCAGCCTTCAACAAAATTGTCAGCTGGGATTGCAAAATGCAGCTAAGAATCTCTGGATCTTGTACCCAGGCGAACATTTGGAGCATCATGCTCGCTTTCTGCATGCCCATGGCTATCCATAAGCAATTTGCTGATGGAAGCTGGCTGCTTCGTTTTTGGTGCCGATCGGTAGATGCTAGTGCCCAGGGTCTGAATGGTGAGATTGCTGGAGAAAGGCGCATTTTTTTCTTGCTGGTTACGTGGAGTTTGTTAAACTCTCCCAACTTTTTCAGCTTGGAAGCGACTAAACAAGATCTTGGTAAATCTTATGTCATTATGTCAGATAGACTTTTCATCCAGTGATTAACCTGATTTCATGGCCAGAAACAGGGTCACGGGTCACCGATTTCGGCGCGTGAAAAAGAAGCGCAAGCGCCAGAGATTTGCCTCCAACGATGCGTTTTGCGTTCCCGCCAAGTGACGAATGCACAGCTAAGGTGGGCCAACCTGCTCAAGTGCAGCCTCGGGTGAAAGCTTCAACACTCAATGAGAAGCGACAGGTGGAAGGTTTTTAGGGGGAGGTCAAGGATTCTTGTGCTTGAAATTTGGAGATTTGCTACTGGACTTGGGAGCATTAGTTTATTTTTCCAGTCAGAAACTTGGTCCGTAGGTAAGCTGTAAAGATGCAAGTGTTCGCATTATTCATTTGTTCATGAATGGGATTTACATATGTCATATCTATTCATATCTTATCATATATCTTAGTCTTATTGTAGAAAAATACTATATACTATGTACAAAATCGAAACGTATACAATGAACTCACCATGTCGCTTTTGGTGGCGAAATTCCTCGTGGACAGGTGGGCCTTGGTGGCAACGAAGCCTCACCACGAGTCACACGACTTGGCTCACAGCTGGCAATGAGCACGGTTTTGGCCACCAACTCAGCAGTCAAGAAGCGGAAGAAAAACGATGTTGTTGTTATACTGTATAGGTAAGAGTTCCACAATTTTGGTGTTTTTTTTCACTTTGTTGATTATCATGTTTTTTTTTCTTGGGAGGCCACAGAGATTCGTTTTTTTTGTGACCCCGGGCTGAAAAATGGCGGATTCGGCGGGCTGAATCAGGGCATGGCCCGGGTGTCCCGAAGCGGCAGTGCTGCGGCACCACCTGGACCACCTATGGGAAGTTTGGGAGCTAAGCGGACCACCATTTGATGGAAGAGGTTGGAAGATGTGCATTTTTCTGGGAAAGGCCCTAAGATATTTTTTCCTCCCCCCAAAGTTTGGTTGGCACTTTTTGAAGATGACGATGATTATTTTTGAATGGCGTTTAAGTTTGGTGGGATATGGATTCGTTCCTTGGAGTGTGTATTTAAAAACCATCATCTGGCCCGGCTTACCTGTTTGTTTCTTTTGAGGTCCTCGAAGGCAGCCGTACAGCGCCCGTGCCAGCTACGAGCCCAAGAGCAGCAGTGCGGCGGCACCGTGGGGCAGCTTAAACAACGGATGGTGCTGATGGCGCTGCGAGTTGGAATGGGGACTGCTATGGATATGGATGGAAGCAGCATGGTACCAAGATATGGGTGTTTCCAAAAATAAGGGTACCCCAAAATCAATGGTTTAGAATGGAAAACCCTATCAAAATGGATGATTTGGGGGTACCACTATTTTCGGAAACATCCATATGTTCGACATTTTTCCACATTTCCAGTGCTTTGTGATGGTTGCAGTTCTTCACTCAGGACGACTCGCAGGCACATTGTTCCTCCTCGGGTGAGGCGTCCAAGTGACGCAGGTGCGCTGCTATCCCAAGTCTTATTGGGATCCGGGACTTGCATGCATCAATTTCAATTTCTGGAACCAACATTGGAACAGAATCCCAATGGGGCTTCAACTGGTTTTCAATAGTTTTCAAATCTTTTTGCAATTCTGCATGATGTTTTGCTCAACTCTGCTTTGTTTTTTATTGTTGTTCATTGATGAACCTCGCCCATGTTCCAGAATTCACAAACTACAAATACCATAGATATGACAGAACAGAATTAAGTTTAAGTAAAACAATTTCCTGATTTGCAACCAGCCCTTTTCGATCCTTTCGCTAGCTTCCGTGGTGATGTTCAGGTGGATCGGCTTCGACATCTTCAAGGTTGACGCCTGCTAGTGTGCTACCCTCAGCCTTTGCTCTAAGCTTCACTTTGACTAAGCCAAGAATCACGTTGCCAAACAAAAAATCCAAGCGAATCTGGTGTGTTCTATGGAGATTTACATTGTTACCAGAAGTGTAAGGTCATGAAAGCTCAGGAGACTGAGGTGAAGAGTGGTGGCCTTAGGCATGGCTGGTGCTTTAAGCGATTGTTGTGTATTGATTGCTACTGCAATATACATATATGTTCCAGGTTCCCGGGTCCCCCCCCCACCCCTCCGCCACTGTCATGGTCGACTAACAACTACAACCCCCTACCCCCCTCCCGTCGGAACGTAGGTGGGTCCGTCGGGTA
>DF241625.1:12530-30924 GCA_000507305.1 Breviolum minutum Mf 1.05b.01 | reverse complement strand
CTACGTTTCATGACGAAGTGCTGACAAACGCGTAGGTTTGGACACTACATGGTGGGGGTGGGGGGGTGGTAGCGAACCGCGAACCGGGATCATATATATGCATACATATATGATACGCCATAAATCATTATTTTTTTGGCATCAAATTTCAATCCTCAGTCGAAATGAACGCAGATTGAGTTGAGGCAACCCATGGTCTTCACAACTCCTTTGAATAAACATTTGTTACACCATCTTCCTTTCTTGGAAGAGCACCATGTCATGGAATCACACATCTCCTGTGACTATGACGTGGCATACAATGAAAGAAGCACATTACCACGAGAGAGTCGTCCAGATGAAAGCAATATACAAGATTCCCTTTGTAGGTAACAGACAACACAGACAACGCCACAAAGAACCAGATGTATGGAGTAAAGCCAGAAGATATTGAGTGAGAAAAGGGTAAAACCTTGGAAGTCTTGCTGGTCCTGTATGTAAAGGTGATGATGAGATGAGATTTCTTGGATTCCTCGTCGTCTCATTTGTGAAGCATCGAAAATGCGCATTGCGGCCTTTCCATTTTTGTCAGTTGCTACAAACAACTGTATTCAAACCAAATATGCTTAAATTACAAGGAAGTCCTTCACCAAGCTGTGATTTCAGAGTGCCCAAAAACTTGCAGCTGTGATTTGTGGAAATCCGAAACGAGTCGTGACGAAAACGCTGAGATGAAGCTGCACCACTCTCCCCTCGCAATGGTGCGCAACAAACCGCCTTTTGCAGGTGTGCTTCAGTGACAACTTGGTGATCTGAATTGAGCAATGAAAAAACCCTGATGTTTAGGGTATATAGGGGATTGTACTACCCAGGTATTTAGGAATTATAGTAAACCATTATGAGTTATAAGGATCCCTTTTAAACAACCAATATAATGGAAAGTGAGGCCTTTTTTTTTCGTGGCTCAATTGATGAGATGTTTGAGATGCCAAATTACAAAAGTCAGAATTCCCCGTGGTGTAGGTCTCGAAGTCTTCAAAGCATCACAGAACCTGAGGTGGGGTTGTTGGACTGCGACATGAAGGTTAACGTTTAAGTAGTTTAAGTGCTGTGGTCCAGGCGCTCTTGAGGTGTGTAGATTTGAACATGTGGTGTTAGTTAGGACCAGCAGTTAGGTTCACTCTACTCACTGTGCCTTTCAATGGAAGTTTCTGTGTTAGTCACATTTATGAAAGGCTGGGGCGACCCCAAGCCGAGTGACGAGGCGGATATGTTGAATTGAATCACAAATGCTGTGGTTGGCTTAAGGTACCATGACTAGCTCTATCTTATGGCAACTCATCCTTGTAATTCACTGCAAAGTTTGCGCCGTCTCTATATTCATCGACGACCTTCCTTCAATGTGTGAGACCTACTGTAGGAGTTTCCGGAAGTGAACAGGGATCAGTGATCAGCACCTCCAAGTTGTATCGAAATGGCGTGGCTAGTGGCTGTATCACGATTGTTTCCTCGACACAACAGTTGCCTGTACGAAGAGATCCATCCCTGGTCCTTTATTTGTGTGCGTTTGTGCGTTTGATTGAACAGGCCTACTGAAGCTTCCGCAAGAAGATCACAGGTGATTTCATGCAAATTGAGTTTCTGAAGTGCAATTTCTAAACAACGGTCTCAACATGAAACTGGGTAGGTGAACAGCTTCAAGAACAGTCACAGTGGTTTTTTGTCGGGAAATGGATGCAGCGGGTACCGGTTGGGCGTTTTTGTCCGGCTGTGGCGCAGATCACTCCGATTGGTGGGCGTCTATCTCCTTCGGCCTCACAACCAAGTAGGTGCCAATCTGATATCCAGAGATTCACATCCACACGAGTTGAGTAGAATCGATTAGGTGGTTGACGATTTGGTTGGAAACACATTCTTCTCAGGATTATGCATTTCATTATACAAGTCCAAATGATTCATGAATCATGAATGCTTCTGCTTTCTCAGCCTTCAAGTTTTCAATCTATATGGAAATCACTCCAATCAGACCTCTTGAAACCATTCCACCATAGGCCGATGGCCCCCAAAGCAGGCCTCATGTGATCACTTCAGTGTGGACGAGTGGAAGCCGCTTATCAACTGGAACCACTCCAACCACACCAGGCATAGGCTTGACTTTATGGCAGTCGATCAGTAGATCCTTGTCCCCCACCCCATGTGCGAAAGGTGTCCGGCTCTATGCTCGAGCAACCAAGTCAACGATGCCGATCAAAGTGGTACAGGGCTGAATTGCGGACGACTTGGAAAAGCGGATCCGGTCCAAACCCAGAGTCAAACCCCGTGGCAGGAGTCTGGGAACACGCGTGATCTCACGCCAAGCGCATGGAAATGCCGGCATGTTTGAAGGGGGGGAAGAACATTTGAATTGGAGTGATGGTGAATCAAGCCATGTGTGTCAACATTTAAGTTTCTACATTGTCTGATTCGGAATCAGAAGGAACAGACAAGACAAGACACGCAAGTATGTACTATATATGTACATGATAGCTTCACTTGGTATTCTTTCGTGGTGACGGTCCAAACCGCCAAGGGCACTGGCGACGTCCCGATCGTCGCCATCATTGGAAACTCGTGTGGTTGCGTCCTTGATTTTGTTGATTCACCTTCTTCTAGAAATCGAAAATGGCTTGGGAATGATCCGTCAGAGACATGAAATCGTGGTACTGTTTATTCTGCCTTATTGCATTCATCAACACTGTTATGGTTTCCTTGAAAATCTCTCTTATAACATGTTTGAGACTGAAATTGTAGGCATCCAAACGAATTCCAAATCTAACTCTCACTAGACTTAAATCCACAAAGTAATACAGTAAGTACATCCGAATCATAAGTAAACATAAGTATAAGTAAGCATGATTAAACATAAGTAAACAGAAGTAAATATCACAAGTACTCCAAATCATAAGTCAACAGAAGTAAACTCAAATCGAAAGTAACTTCCACTTCAAGATACTGAAATCAAATGATAAAGGTTTTTTGAATTGTGTTTTTCAGAGTTCTGGATTTGACGGGCCCCAGGTGTTGGGTCGGCAGGTTCGGGAGACTGCTATGGCTACACCCAGGCGAAATATGACCATGGCTGTGAGATGTTGGGGGCTGATGAAGAGCATGTGTAAAATGTATAGAGATAGAGATAGATGGTTTGTGTATATTCATTCATAGACATGTTTTTGACATTTTGATACTTTTTTTTGTTTTAAAATTGTGAAATGGCGTGAGGTGGTATGAATGATTGACTTTTAGTGGCATTTCAATTGAACAAATTGGTCTTGTTGGCAGAGATGTTGCTGAGGGTGATGGTTGTTTGGGAGGTTACTGCCCATATGAATATGAATATGTAATATAATGTAGGTATATATGAACATATTGTACACACATACTTCTTCGCTATGTAGGGTGACCCCAGGATGCATGCACTTGTCCGTCGATTGGGCACGGAGATAATAAAGACTATTTGGATTATTTTAAAGACCGAACATGTTACATCATAAGAGGATCAACAAAAATAATCAAGGATCCAAGAACGAAGAACCGAAGAAGTGAAGAAACGAAGAAACGAGGAAAACAAGAAAGGAGGAACGGGGAAAGTAAGAAACAAAGAAAGGAAATGTAAATATTGAAGCAGACAAACCAAGAACTGAATATGGAAAGAACAAGGAAATGAAAGAACGAAGAAACCAAAGGAAGCAACGAGGAAAGGAAGCAACAACAAAAAGGACGAAGAAACGAACAAAAAGGAAGAAAGCGCGAAAGAGATAAGAAAGGAGCAAACGAATCAATTTTCTAGCAGTATGCTAGCAATCTATGGTCTTGTTATTGGATAGAAAAGGCGCCCAAAACCTCGAGTCTTTTGCGCTTGTTTTGCACTTCTTTTGCAGTTGCCTGCATCAATTATAGACTATAGATATATCTATTTTTCGATTTTATATCAATTTGCCGGTATATATGGTGATGTTGTTGCATCCAAACTGGCAAAATGTTTTTTTTTCATTTTTTTTGTGCAGTTTGATTGCAGTTTTGATGCGGTTTGTTTTTTTTTTAATCGGAACTAGTTGGATAGACCAGGAACATAGTATTTTTCTGAGTTTTTTTCTAGCCTTTTTTTTCCGTCCTGGAATGACATGATATGTACATGTCCCCCCCTAGGACCAACCTCACAATAAAAACGTAAGATATATACGCGTCATTTTAAAGCCCCTTACTTTTTCTTTGATCTCGCACCCTCGACTGATTGACGGGAGTGTCTTTTCAAATTTAAAACTTGGAGCACCGTAGGGATTTGACATGTGCAAATTTGTGGAGATGCAAGGGAGAGGTCGACGTGTTCTCTTAACACACTGTGGCCTCTTTTTTTTGTTCAGGCCCCTTTTCTCTGCACGAGCTCGAGCATGAGACCCCGAGGCTGTAGTAGAGACAAGAAGGGGACCAAGTGGCATGCTCCGACATGCTTAAAGAGTTGAGACAATTCAGTGGCAATTTTTAGAACGAAGTTTCCCTTCGCGTGCATCACTCCAATTAAGAGCTGACCTGCTTCTTTTCGCTGTCGAGGGTTGATTGGGATGGTTGGTACACTGGTGATCTTGCTGTCACAATTCACCTTAACAGAAGACCAATATCTGGCCGTTGTTTGAACTTGTCGCCCTCAATGGTGAGATCAAGCAGGTTTTGATATAGTGTCTCTTATTTTGGTGCGCAAAGACTACGACTTATATGACTATCGACTCCACGTTTTTCAAGAGGCATACGAGTTTGAGGATAAAGCCAAGTGAAGGAGAAACGAACAGAAGATATGTAAATAAAAGTCAGAATATCAAGGAATGATCAGACCCTAGGACAAGTATTTGCATGACATGTCATGACTGATAGGACAAGGAGAAGCAAACATTAGCACATGACCAAGACAAGATATATAAAGGACAATGATCGATCTCACATTTGACCATGTATTCCGGCAACAAATCGTGTGGGTAAGAAGCTGTTGACCTTCTGATCTTGATTGTTGTTTTTTTTTCAGACAAAAATGGCACCTTGTGTTGCATACCACGGGTTGAGTAACACTATGACCCCGACCACCGAGCCTCCAAATCAAGTCATCGCCACCAAAATCTGACAGAAATTCTACTGCACAATTTCCAGCAATAAAAAGGGAGTCCGACCAGGATTCTTTTTCGCTGAAACGAGTGTTTCAATAGGGCTTTTCACAGATCCCCATTGACCCGCGAGTTCGCGGGTGACTTTCGCCAACAAAAAGGGGCCACTTCGATCAGGTGCGACCCCACCACTCACCTATTTCGGTACTTCTGACCCAAACCGATGTTGTTTGTAAAGCACCATTACTAGCAGTAGTACACAGTAGCCGTTTCTTTTTTAATGATTGTTGACTTTGAAGTGTGGTATAGGCAATCATAGCCAATGAGCATTCCAATACGCAACGTCGCACAGCCGCACTCTGCTGCACCGGGACAAGGATCCAAGAACATCAAAGCGACAAGGCTTCAAATTTGAGACCAAATTCCATCAAATGTAGGACAAGACACCAACAAGACCAGCCAAGCCATAGGGAAAACCTCTCCAGACTTCGTGGAGCAATGCCAAAAAAGATACTGTATTAGATTCTTAGATTGAGAATAGTCTCATTGAACACCATGATTGTAACATATCAATACACTTTTCATACCTAGGTTTGGCTCAAGATTGTTGTTCCAATCTGCAATTTGCGTTACACGCGTCCGCATTACACGCGTCACGCCCTTGCAGGATGACTGCAACCTCTCAGAAGATGTTTGCAGTTGCGATGATGTTATTAGTGGCTGGTTGTTTGGGGTCGTCCTGCCGCCCACAGGATTCCAAGGCGAGTGAGGACACATCGATGCTCAGCCTCCAAGCTGCCCGTGCCAACATGACACGCACAGGATGGGCGAAAGATACTACTTCAGACGGAAAGTGCAAACAATGGGGGAGCGCAAGCCACAACAACAAGATCAAAATTTGTAGGTCCTGGAAAGCCGTATCCAGGACTGGTCCGTGTGAGGTTTTTTCCATATCATTACACGATCACAGAGAACCAGCCAGTCCTTGAGGAGTGTGTGACGCAGGGCCACGACAAGACAGAACTTACATTTCACGTCGGCCGAAAAAACAGCAAGCCACCATTGGAGGATTTCATGGCCGGCATCGGTTCAGACTACGTGGCAGATACCGAACTTTCTTCACATGATACCCCAACCGAACTCAATTTTGCCTTTGAAGGAGTTCTGAGCTTTGAGTTTGAAGATTACACGACACATAGCGTTACGATCCGAATTGGCCAGTATGGGAGGAGCACTACCAGTCCAGTGGAGCATTTCAATTACTGGATACTGGGTGGCCCGGAATGTTTTCTCCGAAGTCAGCCGACCTTCAAAAACGTGGAGGGAAAGGTCACTCCTTGCGTGCTCGAGTGCGGGCGCCACTTCCTCTTTGACATTTCTTGGAACCGAGGAGGGTTTTACCCCGCCCCCAACCACATCATCGTTCGCAACCATCAGCAGATTTTTGATCCGTGCAAGTATGATTCCTCATGAACGGATTCACGGTCACTTCAGAGGGTTCCACCACCAACTATGCTTACGTACTCCAGTGCGGGTACTTCCTCTTTGACATGTTGGGTGTTGCAATGGACAATTTCCAAGTCATCGTTCCTGACAAAGAGCAGATTCATGGCGCCAAAAAGTGACTCCACGACGTGATGCTTAGGGGAAGCCCGGAGGCCGACTCACTCTTTGGAGTCAGTCCATGACTTGCGATCACCAGAAATCATTTCAGACTCTTGGAGGTGACTTCTTGGTATGTTTGGTACCTTCATGGCCGATGCATTTTGGCTCAGAATTCACATGGTGTTTGGTGCAGTTTGACAGCAAAAAACAAGCTGGATGAAGAACATCGAACATCAAAGGTCATACAATCACAGTAAAAGGTTGAGAGGTAAAACAAATTGGATGAACTGCTTGCGGTGAGCTGCGGTGTTTGCCCGCGGAGAGGCATTGGGACTTTGGGTCGGGATCGACCTCATGATATGTGAGGTTGCCCTCATGATACTTTCCAACACGGTTTGCGCTTAGAGATTCACAAGGAGATTTTTATTTTGAATACTATATGAGTACCATACTTTTTCTCTGTAAGCTTTAAGAAGATCTTGATTTCTACTGCAAGATATTAAAGAAAAAACACCATGTAGATTTGGTGACAGGACCTCCCATGTTCCAATCTGCCTTGGGCTTCTTGGTCCGTTTCCCCAGTTGCGGCAGTTGTACGTGTTAGTACCAGCGGGGCGGCAGCGGCTGTGAAGCCATGAGTCCATTGAGGCTGGCTATGCCTGTAGGGCTCAATGTGGTTCATTCCCTTGTGCTGTTTGGATCTGAGATGGCTTGCAATGTTGCATGGAAAAAACACATTACTTCCTACAAAAAAAACATTGTATAAAGGAAAATTGAATGTGAGTGACCATATTTAAAGTGATGATATATTTTTTGAAACGTAAATGATTAAAAGAGATTGCAAGACTTTATGTTGTCCATGGCATGTGTGTGCGTTTCATCCCGTTGTACCTTCCTGTACCATTCAGCTGCCACGATTTTGGGCTCATGTACTGAGGCCAGTTGCAAGGGTAGTGCGAGTTCCGCTCGCCCGCCGGGCACTTAACAAAACTGCTCGGCCGATCGATACATCGCTGACCCTTCGTGAAAAAACGCAAGAGAAGCCTCCAGCAACACACTTACAAAAAGCTGACCTTGGAAGGAACATTCCCAAAAGTTGGGAATCCATATTACTTGGCTGAATCAGGTTTAAGTTGAGCATTGTCCTCCATAGTGCCAGCGTGGAGAAGATCTCTGGGCCCGGTTTAGTCCAGGTTGGGGTTGGCGTTGAAGGGTTGAAGGAATGGTGTATTGGAAGAATATTCAAATGAATTCAACAGAAAGTGAGTGTTTTTTCCTGCTCCTATGTGATGGTTACCTTCTTTGACCGCACAGGATCAACGTCCTTACATTAGCATTCGAATCAACGACAAGCTGAAGGTGCGAAATATCTCAAGTGACATATTTTGCTGACACTTTGGTACCTGACAAAGATGACAGTTTTCGGACACAAGACATTGGACATCTAAAGTTTGTGAAATTCTACATGTTGTGCACCATCTCCAAGGAGACCGAGCTGGGTGATTGGAGTTCTGAAAAAGAACAGTGGTGCTTTCGAGAGGTGCAACCAACGGTAACCGGTAACCGGGTAACCGGTGTAACAACTGGTGAGTTCCTCACCTTGGGCAGCGAAACCGCAGCTGGAAGGCTATAACCTTGGAAGTGGTCCCAAGTGATGAAATCTTCATTGCCACTTGGTTGGGAATTTTCGCACCTGTTGTCATGGTTTTCACACACAGCACCCGTTGTCCAACAAAGTGTTGGACCCTGCCAGTTTTGTTGAGGCGGTGAGTAGCAGTACCAAATATGACTTTTGGCTCGCATCCGTGCAGTTGACCAATACCAAAATTGGAGAGGCAATTTGATTTCGGGTCGTTTTTGTTTTGGGTTCAGATTTCTGGTCGTTTTGGGTTCAGCACTGAATCACAGTTGCCTCACTGCAACTGCCTGCTGCAACAGGCATGCTTTCCAGTGTTTTCTGTGATGCCGCGGTTGAAGCCTGAGGCCTTTGCCTCGTTGAGATTTTTGTATGTTGGGCGAGACCGGGCGAGACCTTTTTCTTAAATAACCATAATAAGTGCTTGATCGTTTAGAAAGGTGTGGATCTTGGAATCTTGGAATTTGTTTTCTCTGAATCTTGGTGACTATGATAGATTTTTTTTTAAATATGCCAGGATCGTGATGAGGATGGCATTGTCTGGTCCTCTCCCATCATTCCCTTTGACGTGAGGCCTCGGCCTCGACTCCGACGTAAGTGTTGTGGACGTGATGTGATCAGTAAATCTCGCGGTATGTGTGAGTGTAAAGCCCAAAACCCCATGGAAGATCAACATGGAACCTGAAAATGATGGTTTCCAAAATTAATCTCCTATTCCAGGGTGCCATTTTTCAGGTTCCATGTTGAACTTTGGGAGGGTGCATAGTTTTTGGTGAAGCGTTTGAGGGAATGTTGGAATGTACGATACTTCACTGTCCTTCCACACCAATCACCTGCGCTGAACTGCAGGGAAGATGGTGTGACCACAGCTCGTACCTACCTGTCCTTTGAAACCATGCAGGCAGCTCGCATTGTTGATACTTTTGAATCGTCGAATGCTGCGATGTACTAGGGTTGAGACATGGAATCCCGGGCTACCAAACGGCAGAAATTTCACTTGATCTGATTGATCATCCAGTAAGATTGGTCTCCACTGTCTTGTCAGGGTGTCCAAACCATCAAGGTTGATTTGATCAGACTACATTCCTGTGCTCAAACAAAAAAATCAACAGATTACTTGGAGAAAAAATCTTCAGATTCGCAGTTCACTTGTTTTTTTTTCTTTCTTCTCCTCCCACCCCCCCAAAAAAAGGTAAATACTACAACTTCAAAGCCAAACATCCAAAGCTTTTCCATGAGGCACCGATCACTTCACGTCAGCATCGACCTTCTGAAGGTGGCTGTTGCCAGATTTCTCAAAAGGCACGGGGGGGGGGGGAGGTGTTGTGAAAATAGGCTATGTGGCTATGGTCTTGTTGTGATTGCATACTTTTTCCCATGAATCTGCGAGTTGTTGTTTGATGCCAATCAAATGCAACACTTTTTTTCTGTTCAGGATGGACTTGTAGGCTTAAATGATATCAATTGCCAAATATGCATTTTGCCACCAAAACAGCTCAAAACAGCCACTTGTTCCTCAATTGAAAAGGCCCGGCCCGTCACTTATGAATCTAGTCTTGGCCCTTGGATTTGCTCTTGTCTCCCAGCGAAGTTGCAACTGGAATCGTTGTAGATTCACTTGGATGTCCTGACCAGTGGGATACCTACGACGAGTCAGACCGCTATGACAGCTCACCCAGCACTCGTGAGAGCGACTGAATGCAGACTAGGTAGGCCGTGCAGGACGAATGGCACTGACCTCCATGAAAGCGATTCCATGGTTGAGTCCTTGGTTTTAGCTTGGGCACGACTGCCCCTTTGGTTTCAAAATCATGATTTTTATGGTTGGGAACGTCATTGACCAATACCATGATTATTGACACTGAAGTATCAGCTTTTGCGGTGGAGTGATATCAACTTCTTCTTCTTTTTGCTCCTGTAGGTTACAGAGTTCAGTGTTTACAGTCCAAAAGCCTCCAATTCAGGAGCTAGTCAAACCCCTTGGCACTGGGATAGTGTCAGTCAAACCCCTTGGCACTGGGATAGTGTCAGTCAAACCCCTTGGCACTGGGATAGTGTCAGTCAAACCCCTTCTTGGCACTGGGATAGTATCAGTCAAACCCCTTGGCACTGGGATAGTGTCAGTCAAACCCCTTGGCACTGGGATAGTGTCAGTGAAACCCCTTGGCACGGGGATAGTGTCAGTCAAACCCCTTGGCACTGGGATAGTGTCACTCTAACCCTTAGGACGCTATTGTCTTGCTAGTTTGAAGCACTGGGACCCTGTGGTTGCAAATCAATAAGGTTGTGTTTGCGGGTGTATTTTGTCTTTTCCTCTCCTGACTAGCTGGGGTGCTAGATTTTAGATTCGGGGGGTTCTTTGACCTTATCGAGGCATTAGAAGAAGAGTGATGACAAGACGCCCCAAACTCCAACTCGCAAATCTCTCACAGCTCTCCATCATGGTTGTCCCAGTCCCAAGGGGGATTGAAGCAGAAGAAATCAAACAGACTTCCACCATTGTTTTTGCCCTTTCGGCTTCGAAACCGGTGGTTTTTCGGTTAGAAATCTACTGGCAAGGGATTTTTGAATGTCCAGGTTGGTGAAACAGGACAATTTTGATATAATTTGACCACATGTTGTTTTCTCGGGGCATGCATATACTATGCTGACTATGCTGTCTTAAATTTCTTGCTACTGCAGAAGAGAGCATCCCCTCGTCCTGAAACGCATTTCACGGCCGCTGACATTCCGAGCAGCTCTGCTAATGAACGCCGCTGATTCTCGAAGCAAAAGCCAGCTTTCTGTGTTTACGGCAAGGGATCCATATTATTGAATCATCAGCAATCATTCCATGATCTTCGAAACATATCGGGCCGGGATGAACCTGATTTGTTTGAGGCAGTCGAGAAGTTGGAAACCAGGGACCATTTCTGGTAAAAGACTTGAGAAGCAGCACCTCTCCCATCGGCTGGCGCTGCAATAGTCAGTGCCCGCAGCTTGTGCACGACCAAATGGGCTGTGCAAACAGATAAAAAAGGATCATCGTGTCCAAACAGTTGCCATTTTTGTTCGGACGTCTATGCACAGATAGTTGGAAGGGCCAACGATCCAAGGCAGAAAGATGTACGAAAATTGATACACATTGGATATCATTTCCCTTTGTTTCACTCCATTGCTTAGTCTTACGCCATGTCTTTAAAAACCCTCTCCAAGTTTCAGATTGTATTTTATTTGGGAGCCATTTGAGAATCACAGGAATGAACTCCAAACAAAAAAAACCGTTTTCGGATTCAGCACAAATCACTGAAAGACGACATGAACAGTTCAGCTTTGAAGCAATATTTGAGGACAGTTGCAACACCAAGACATCCACCCCTTTGGCGAAACCAACGGGGCGGGCCAATTGGGCCAGCGCCGAAAAGTGCGCCCGGCTCTTGGAATCTTAGGTTTTTTTTTTCCCAAAAAGCTTTCCTTAAAATCTTAGCTAGGTGTCATCCCTATTTGGGGAAGAATTCCATTTTGACTAATATTTTTGAGATGGGTTGAAACCACCAACCAGTTAGGGTTTTTTTGATAGACAGTCATAACTCCTTCCAGAAAAAATCCAACATTTGATTTCCAACTAAGCTTCTCAGGTTGAAGCATCGAATGTTTTAACCTCAGTTGCTGGTTGCCATTGGCTTGCCTTGTGTCACAGACAAGGAAGGCATTGAGAACTGGGCAAAATGGATCCATCCGGAATCTTCATGAATCTGACTCTATTTCTTGGTGGCAGGTGTGATTTGTAATGGTGATTCCAGAGAATTTTCCCAACATCTCTCCAATTGCCAGCTCTTATCCAGGCCATTGGGTGGGGAGGATTACTGTACTTCGTCTTTTTTTGGTGCAACAATGGCCATTTTATGGATGAAACATGATGAATTTGATCTGAAGTGTAGGGAATTGCCATTTTGGGTTTGGTCTCCCCCAAGGTTCGGTTCTCCGGTCATCGTATTTGCCAATGATGACCTTCTGAAGGCTTCGCATCTTGGCGATTCCAGACGACGTATCGCGCTGAGTTTACCGATGGAGTGCTGCCAAGTGCGACAACGAAGGCGGCAAGACATCTGGGAAGGGAAGGAGATGTGGTGATGGAGATGGCATCTTTGAATGTCCTAATATGAGATGATCATATGATTTGGATAGAAATAATTGGAGTCACACTAGTTTCATCAAAAAGGATATCAAACATGTTCTTGTGTCTTCAAATTGTTGTTGCCCAAGATGCCAGGCAGATTCTTCTGGAAGGGTAGCAACTGCGCCGGCGGAAGTGTCCCGCAAGAAGGATTTCAAGGTGGGATATCACTGGGGTATTGATTTTCACATCATGGCACCGACAGCTGTCAGCTGGAGAAATTTATGAAGTCAGTTGACCTCAAAATAGGATCAAGTGGAACTGGAAGGAGACAACTTGATGATTCAATATACATACTGTATACAGTGTAGTATATTCAAACAATTGTACGTGTATAGCCAGATAAAAAATATTGCAGTGGCTTTGTTCGTCAAGAAGATAATCCATCTCTTAGTATCTGCTCGTTGAGAACGCGATTGTCCCTTCGCTTAGGCACCAGTGCCTCAAACGCTCCCCCCTGGTGCGCGACCACGCACCCTGGGTGGCCAATTGCTGCACACAAAGGCCTGGGGCCAAGTGTTGATGTCCAAAATATAAAGGAAGTGGGTAGTTGAGGTGCACAGAAAACATCATGCTATTGAACATAGTTGTGAAACTTACCACACATTGTTTGAACTTGTGGCTCTACAAATCAACAACAATTTGAGGATATAGGTAGCTCAGCATGCAACAACTGCTGAAGCTTTTTTTTTTTGACAGGATCCGAAGATCATTGCAGACTTCAAGGTGCCCAAAGAAACCAAGCGCTATCAGGTGGGAAAACGGGATCCCGGTCTGACAGATCCCGGACTGACAGGGATCCTGACCCTGCAGGATTATCCCTGTGGAAGACGATCGCCTCGTGCTCGATACTGCGCAACTGTCAAGGAGGGTCTGGGGAGTGACCAGGGAATGCCCAAATCCAGTAACCAGCAGTTAGGAACAAACACTTTTTATATACCAAACAAGTTACAGGCATAGTCCATGCCGAATCGTTTTTGGCAGTTCATGATGTACTCATCATTTATACATCTTAGGTTTCGTGCTGCCCAGTCACCAGATGTTGAGTCGCTGAGGGATTCACGAGTGATACGGTTTTATATGGGAAACTCAGTGAAAACTCCAGTGGCTTGGATCTGTTTTGGCCCTTCCCGTGGACTCAGAGATGCAAAAAATGGTTGGGAACTTGAAGGTTTGTTCATTGGAACCTCAGGGTATGAAGCTGATTTGATCAGTTTGGACAACCCAGAACTCCAAGAACCTGAAGAGAAGCCCCAGTTGTGATGGTAGAGTAGCTCATTCTGTACCCTTACTGCGCTAAATTGATGCTTCATGTTTTTCTGGAGCAAGGTTTCTTTCTGGAATAGGCTGGAATCAAGAAAGGTCTGGGTACCAGCAGATCGGGTTTGGAATGCCAGAAGCTGGATTTTTTTTCCGAAATCTTTTCTTCCAACGTTCAGGACTGGGAGCGACGACCTCAAGAAATGATCGTTCGAGAACCTGTGGTCCTTGGAAAAGTTGCCAGAATCAATTGGGAGGCGAGATTCGAGAGATTGAAGAAGTAGCTGGGCTGGGACTTAGCAACCATTTTTTTTTGCTGAGCGGTTCTATGGGGAACCAAAGGGTCATTTTGAGATGATATCCCTCAGCAGACCCAGTTGCTTTCCTGGAGTTCGACGGCAATGTGTGCCTCGTATTTTCAAATTTCCGATAGCTGGAAGCCACATCAAACGAAGCAAAGCTTCTGATTTGCTTGTGACTTTGCAAAGATTTCCTGCTGCCTAAAAAACACGCCAAACCCATGGGGGATCAATGTGTGTATCCTACCAGGTCCCTCTCCCTTCTTTTTCGTGGATTTTTTTTGGTAGCGGGCACTGTCGTAGCCCGGCTCCATCTGAGATGGAGACTGCAAGCAGCCCGAGTTTAGGGGACTTGGGTCCACTTGCCCCCCCGGCAGATTTTGCTCAACAACGCTTGTCAAAAATGGTGCATTTGGATTGGCGTTGGGAGATTGTCACACCTGGGCTATTAGTTGCTTGCTGGGAATGATACCCATTTGGAACATGTCGTGGCTGTCCAGATATCAAGAGGCAAAGTGAATTTGTTGCTGCAAGTAGGTGGTTTGGAAGTGTGTTGTGTTGGTAAACTATCCATCATTCATCTTTTCTTTCACTAAATCTGCTGGTTCCAAATGTTAGGATTTGCTTCGCAGCTTCTGCTCACAGCTGATGTGAACTGCAGGGTACAGATGCTACTCATGATCGCCATTCAATTCAAAAGGTCAGAGGCGTGCAAAGCTCACCTGCCACATCTTCCTTATATCATTGGCAAACTGACTCAACAATAGATTCAGGGTTTGATCTTCCCAAAGTTTATAGCCAAGCACGAACCTTCAGAAATGCAATGAGAAAATGAGAAAGAGGAGGTGTGACGAAACAAAATCTTGAAGTTGAAAGTGTTGTAACTTTGAACACCCCTGAGCTGATCCTACTGCTGCAGCATGCTGTGCCTTCAGCCAGGCAGTTGGCAGTAGGATACTCCTATGGCATTTTACCCGGTGCCGCCTGCTGTGCCACCGGTGCCGCGCTTCAAACGTCATCATGCTACACGACCCATGGAGCTGGATGATCTTGGACACGAGGGATCCGAGTGCAACTGGGTCTTCAAGGATTTTGACGAGTTGGACTCCTCCAAATTGGGGGTACCAAACAAACATCAAATTACAGTAGATCATATTCGATCATAGTTGATGATATTTGGTGCAAGGTCCAGTAATTTTGAACACTAGCCATATGTTTGCCACTTCTTTTGAAGATTTTGAAAAGGAAGAGTGGCGCTGGGACCGGCTGAATGATTCCAAGTCCAGATCCGTTAGCTCAGGTATGCTAAAAGCATCAGCTAGCCATCCAGTCATCTCTCCATGTATTGATGCATCGTCATCGAAGCTCAAACCGAAGGGCGAGTCTGTCCAAGGAGGCTGGGTTTGATCATCACCTCAGTCGTTTTTGGAGACACATATTCTTGGAATGGTGAGAAATTCCAACTATTAGAAATTTAACATAAAACCTATAGAAATTAGATGAAATCAGCCAAAGTAACTTCAAGTTCTTTTTCGGCTTAAAAATCTTTTCTGCAGGACGGACTCCATGTGAGTCCTCCGAAGATGTGAATGACATGCCTACAGCAATGACTGCCAGAGAAGGTGGCTCCAGTGCCATTCACTGGCGCCGATTGAAGAGGGGTTTCCAAGAAGGACTTTTTCGACCTTTGAGGGCAAATATTTGATATTTATATCTATTTATATATATATATACATCAATATATGTATCACCCCAGGTACCCATTTATAAGGCCATTTCTGGGGGATTGTGTATGTATATATATATATATATATATCTGGTGGGTGTTTCAAATATTTTTTTCCCGAAAGACGTTTCGTCGCAGGGTTCTTCAGAAGATTGTTGGCGTATCTCACACCACACATATCCCACACATATCCAGCACATCACACATATCCCACACATATCCATTCAAAACGTATCCCACCAATACGTATCCCACCAATACGTATCCGTTCAACACGTATCCCACCAGTACGTATCCATTCAATGCATATCCATTCAAAAGGTGTGCATCAGCAGGAATCGCAAACGTATCCCACCAATACATATCCCACCAATACATATCCGTTCAACACGTATCCCACCAGTACGGATCCATTCGATGCGTATCCATTCAAAAGGTTTGCATCAGCAGGAATGGCAATGAGTATGAGTATCATTGCATGTCATTTCATACCATTGCTACTCGGCGGGAATGGTAATGAAAATAGAATATAATTGTATCGCGCGCGTATGAACATGAAATTCATTGCTAGCTATTGGCTTGCCTGCTTGCTTGCCTGTTGTTTGCTTTTGCGCTTGCTTTTAAATTATTTTCTATTACTCTATTCCGCCGGGCGGGATGGGAAGGGTCAACCGGAAATCAACCCTTTCGCTAAAAACGCGTCGTCGATCGCCCAAAACTGTAGCGAAACGCAAATTTCATTTGCTCGCGGTGAACCCTTTCGCTAAAAACGCGTCGTCGATCGCCCAAAACTGTAGCGAAACGCTAATTTCATTTGCCGTCCGGCAACCCTCTCAGTAAAAACGTGGTGTCGATCGCCCAAAACTGTAGCGAACCGCTAATTTCATTTGCCGTCCGGCAACCCTCTCAGTAAAAACGTGGTGTCGATCGCCCAAAACTGTAGTAAAACGTTACATTTTTGTGTGCGCGAAGCGGGTCGGTTCACGGTCGATAGATTCATACATTTTTGCGTACGCCGCTGTAGCGAAACGTACATTTTGAAATTTGGGCATGCGCGGCGCTGTAGTGCGAGGCACATTTTGCTTTTGGCGGATGAACCCTCTCGCAGGAATCGGTGTGTCGATCGCGCGAAACGCAAATTTTTGGTGAAAATTGTCGGAAGCATCGCGCGAAACGCTCGTTTTGGAAGCACTGTTCTATGAAATTTGGAGGAGGCCTCGCACGAAATGCTCGTTTTGGAAGCTTGTTCTGTGAGAATTGTCTCGCGCGAAACGCTCGTTTTGGAAGCTCGTTCTGCGCGAAACGCTCGTTTTGGAAGCTTCTTCTGTGAAATTTGGAAGAAGCCTCGCACGAAATGATCCTTTTCGAAGCTTTTTCTGTGAAAATTGTCGGAAGCATCGCGCGAAACGCTCGTTTTGGAAGCTCGTTCTGTGAAATTTGGAGGAAGCCTCGCACGAAATGCTCGTTTTGGAAGCTTGTTCNTAAAAACGTGGCGTCGATCGCCCAAAACTGTAGTAAAACGTTACATTTTTGTGTGCGCGAAGCGGGTCGGTTCACGGTCGATAGATTCATACATTTTTGCGCACGCCGCTGTAGCGAAACGTACATTTTGAAATTTGGGAATGCACGGCGCTGTAGTGCGAGGCACATTTTGCTTTTGGCGGATGAACCCTCTCGCAGGAATCGGTGTGTCGATCGCGCGAAACTGTTGCGAAACGCAAATTTTGGGTGAAAGATGTCGGAAGCATCGCGCGAAACGCCCGTTTTGGAAGCACTGTTCTATGAAATTTGGAAGAAGCCTCGCACGAAATGATCATTTTGGAAGCTTTTTCTGTGAGAATTGTCGGAAGCATCGCGCGAAACGCTCGTTTTGGAAGCTCGTTCTGTGAAATTTGGAGGAAGCATCGCGCAAAACGCTCGTTTTGGAAGCTTGTTCTGTGAAATTTGGACGAAGCATCGCGCGAAACGATCCTTTTGGAAGCTTTTTCTGTGAAAACTGTCGGAAGCATCACGCGAAACGCTCGTTTTGGAAGCTTGTTCTGTGAAATTTGGAGGAAGCCTCGCACGAAACGATCACTTTGGAAGCTTTTTCTGTGAAAAGTTGCGGAAGCCTCGCACGAAATGCTCGTTTTGGAAGCAAATTTTGTAGTACTGGAGTAGTACGGAGTCGTACTGGAAGGACGTCGTTCTGACGTCGTTTCAGAGGTCGGAGTAGTGCTCTGTAGTACGGAGTAGTACTGGAGTAGTACTTTGTAGCATAGAGTAGTAATGGAGTAGTCGAAGGAAGTTTAGAAGTCTAACTTCCGACAATATGCAGAGTTGAAAAGCAGAGTAGAGGTGTCAAGCAGAGTAGAGATGTCAAGTCAGCAGAAAGAAGACCAACCCGCGTGTAGAGTCATTAGAAAGAAGGTACATGCGCAAAAAATGTTAGTGAAGTCGCGAATCGCTGTGTTTTCTCAATGAATCGTGGTTCCTGATGTTCGAAAAGTAGCCTCGCTAAAGCGGCGGGTGCGGAGGTAGCTGTTCAGCAGACAGGTGAAAAATGGCACGCCGCTGTGGCGAAAACCACATTTTTAAGTCAAAATGTACAAAACACCTCATGGT